>CM070509.1:18067695-18221274 GCA_036346375.1 Guadua angustifolia
ATGAACTCTCTCGAGCGACGATCGCATTGTACATCCATTGCCGATTCATCTACACCAAGTTATAATTTCATTAAAAATTATAACAAATTTAGATTCAAAAATTATAACGTAACTTATAGTTACATTTAAAAATCTAAAGCTCACACCACTTAAACCCAACAAAAAACCTCCACCTACACCGTCATCCAATTAAAGACCTAGCTTTCTAATTATTTTGTATCCCTTCCTACCTTTGTAATTATTTTTATCCTTCTACATGTTTTTCTATTTTATTTCATACACCAATAATTACTTCCTTGCAATATTGTGATATTTAAGATTCTAAAGCTAACAACCACCTAGATCTAAAGCTTCCAATCACCTTTACCTTGTGTAATGTCATATTTTGAACTAGATCTCCACACAACAAAAACAAGCATAAAAAACAAATTTTTGATCATGGTGATCTTGCTTAAAAAGTTCAAGATTTCTCCACATCCATTGAAAAAAATAGCAATCTCTAGGTGAGAAGGATGTTCACAGGATGTTACTAACCTTAAAACACTTAATTTGGAGCTAATCACCCCAAATTAAAAATTTGGACAGCACCTCCCCAAGAACAGCGTTGGGTCAGCCATTCTCTGTTCGATCGTACTCTGCTGGCTCGTGGAGGAAGAAGGGTTTAAATGCGCTGCACGGGAGGGCTTCCAGAAGCGGTTTGAGACACGAACCGCTTCTGAATGTTCAATTCTAGAAGCGGTTCTTGTCTCAAACCGCTTCTGAAAATCAGAAGCGGTTTGAGACAAGAACCGCTTCTAGAACTGAACATTTAGAAGCGGTTCGTGTCTCAAACCGCTTCTGAAAGCCCTCTCCGGACCGTTGCCTACGAACCGCTTCTGGTGCGAACATCACAACGGGTTCGCACCAAACCGCTTCTAATAGGCCGGTTGTGATTCCCAGTACTGTAGTAGTGCTGCTTTGGCCTACGAGCTATTCCCTTGTCGAAGTTTATAAGGTTTATATTTTGAATGATTTTGTCTATAAATAGAAAACTTGTATGTTGATTTAATGAAATCGTTCCTTCTATACCCTTATTTATTCTCTCTCAACTATATGCATTTATTCATTACCACCTATATAAAGTATATCTCTTATCTTCCAATACAATTAAGTGAGGGTATCTAAGTCATTTTCTCTCGTACATTTCTTAATTTTAACGTAACCTTAATCCTTATGTAAAGTTAAAATACATCTTATATTTTTGGATGGAGGGAATAATGCACATGGAGTTTAAACTATCTTAATTTACCAAATTAGTACTAGCTTTTTCAGGTGCATTTGATTAGCGTAGTCATCTTAGGGCTCATCAACCGAAATATCACGGGATCAAATCTCAGAAAATCCACACTAAAACTACATAACATGTAGTCACTGTTTCCCTAGGTGGCCGCTTAGCTCGCCCAGGCTCTAGACTCTTCCCTCCCACCTAGCTGTCTAGACCAATTTTTTCCATCAAAACGGTAGCCTAGCCTACTTAGGCGGCAATTGGACGTTAGGCAATGGTCAACCAGCTGACTAGTGTCTAGAAGAACACTGCAGATAGTAGTGGGACTCGAACAACAGGCGTTAGTACAAGATACTGGTACCATACCAAAGGGGACATATTCAGTGCTAATGTGAATTCAGTGTTAATTCCGTGCTAATGGCATGTTGAAAGATATGAAAAGATAAACTCAGCATGAATAGTACTTGTTACTGTTTTGGCACTATTCTTTTGCTGTTTGTCTTTTGCATATCTTTCAAATGCGATTGAGTTTATCTTCAAATTTTGCAGGGTTGTAGAGGTTCAACTCAGCCTACATGTGGTAATTTTTGAGAACTTTTCAAAACTTTTACATGCATATCATTAGCACGGAATTAGCACTGAATTCACCATTAGCATTGAATATTTCCCCCATACCAAATTACCAATTGAACTAGCCACTGGTGGGCAATTTACCAAATTAATTGACCACGCACTGTTGCGCGGCATGCCTTTACTTCGTTTCACAATATCTTCGGTAATATTTGTCTTGTCATAAGTTGGTCAATGCGATGTTTATAAAATGAGAAACCAAAAGTGCTCAACGATCATCATTTGCCTGAGAAGTTGACTACGAACCACAACAACGGCAGGCAACCAAGGGAATGTTGCACTTTTTCAGTCCTTCACCTACCAATTACTTACTCCATAAGCCTACATTATACAAACACCTGAAAGAATCGAGAAGAATCAAAAGAACATTAGTATATCAATTGATCTGACCAGTCAAGAGATAATCTTTTTCTTCTAACAAGAACAATTAATCAATCGCAAGGTTCTTTCTCTCAAAAAAAAAAAATCACAAGGTTCTGAATTTTTCAGTGTGATCATCACAAGACATTATGTTACATCTGCAGTTTGCACCTTGGCAACGAGTTTAATTTACACAATTGTCCCGCCGAGATATAGCTAGGCTGAGAGATATAGCTAATGGAGAGCATAGGTGACAATGAGCGCGGCAGCCATGAGCACGTAAGCGACAGCCTGATCCACCGCCTTGCCGTCGACCCTCCTCGCCGGCGTCGCCGCACCATCCTGCGGGTCACCTTTCGCCCGCCGAGAGAGCCCCGGCAGCAGAGCCGCCATGGCCGGCATCGCATAAGCTCTCACCGGGCTCACCATCTCCATTACTACAGATCGAAGTAGAACACTTGCAATCTGCAAATTAAAACCAAACTACTCCTTGAGATATAGCAAACGGATGTTCAAGTATCTATGTTTTTGTATGGAGCTTGTTTGTCATTTGTGGAGCTCGAGTTATCATATTTATAGCTAGGGTCGTCACGCCAATATCATGCTAATGGCTTTGTAAGATGTATTGAGCTAATGGCTTTGTAAATGGTCCATGGATGTTCATAAATGGCGGCGGCCTGCCCGCGTCTTTAATTCAATTCTGCACGCATACATGCATCTGCCTAAATAACGGTTATGGACAACAGGGTAGCTCTAAATGAAAATAATTCTATACGACTGAGGTACTACGCATGTGAGGTTAGATCCTATACAGTAGTATGACATATGCTATCAACTTTGATTTCGTTAACATCCCTGTTAATGAATTTCAAGATTTGTCATGCCACACAACATGCTCTAAATAGGGTCTAACTTCACATGCGTACGAGTTAAGTCTCATGGAATTACTTTCCACTATGGATCATGTATTTTTTTTTAAAAAAGAACATGTGTAGGATAAACAGTGGCAGAACTAGAAAAATTTCTATAGGTATGCACGCTTTACACGTATAATTCTATAATCTTATACAATAATTTTGTAACATTATAAATCTAATACATATATTTAAAATTTGCTAAATATACAATACAAATAGTTCTAAGGCCTTAAAAATCTATAACCACTAAAATCAAAATTAATTCAATCAATAAATTTAGTATATTAAAAATGTGATCTTGTAGTGCTTTTTAAATTTTATAAGGTGCTAAAGCATACCCGGCACCACCCCTGGATCCACACCCCCGAGGATAACGAGTCAACAGAGGGAGACTTCCAGTTTTATAGACAAAATACATTTACAAGAAGTGTGCCACTCCGCTTATACGTGCGTGTGGTGTGCATTTACGGTAATGTGTATACATGTACGTCTTCTTCGTAGTAGGAAAAAAATATATGATTCATCCAGCACTGAAAGCCTGAGACAAAATACAAAACGGAGGAAGAGACACCAAAGAAACGCCCAAGGACTTGCTCCGACAGGAGGAAGCTGACCCTCCCTCTCGTCTTTGCTTCACGTGTCGATTTTGACGAATGTTCGTTTACAGTCATGTAAGTTCCCTTTTTTCTCGAGATTATATATTGGAATAGTCAAGCATGTGAGGGTATTCCTAACCCTCCACCTCACTGGTGTCTATAGAATTAATTACGCTGCTAACTAAGCAAAAATCTGATGTGGCATAGGAGTTAAGGAAGGAGAGAAGGAAAAACGAAGAAACCGTGTCTCATGCAAGAAACTGGGTCGACGCGGGTACCAAGACTCAAGAAACTAGCAAAATCGGGGTTGGACGTTTCTGCGTGCTTACCAAGTTGTGTTTGTAGTGCATGTATTGGTTTATTGCTCTCATGCATTGTTTTATTGCTTTCTCTCTCCTCTAGACACTACTCATGGAAACCATGGGTTGAGAAACTATGCATTAGTTTATTGCTTTCTCTCCCCTCTAGACACTACTTATGGATACCATGGGTTGGGACTGCCCTGATGGCAGCGAAATTTCCTTTCGGACAGGGTAAGATATATAAAAGAAACTTGGACCGGTCCTTCTTGCCCGATCGATCGTGACTCGCGAGGAGTTTGCCAGGCGCATCTCTGGGAGAATACGCAGGATTTCCAGGTGCAACCGGTGAAACGAACGTGCGTGGCACGCCTGGTCGTTCGTCAGCTGGGGCTGCGTGGTTTGACTGGCTTGACTCGAGCTGCCTGCGCCTGTGGTCCGTGCCGAGGAGGCGAAGCATTTCTTGTGTGCTTTGTTCGACCATCGATCGTTCGTATATTCCCTTGGAACTTGGACTAGAGACCGAATTCATGGTCGCAGATAGGCTTCACGCGGCGCCTTTGGGTGTCTGTCTTGTTTCCGCGCATGCGTACCGACCGTTCCATTCGAAAAAGTGCACGCGGATTTTTCGGAAGTACTTATTCCGTTTATTTTTTATAAGACGCAATTTAATTTGTTGTGGTCTTTAAAGTAAAACTTTAACTGTTAATTTCTTTATAATACTTTATTTATAGCTACAAAATCGTAACCATAGAAAAGTTCTTTCAAATACGAATCTAACTGTATTATTTTTGTGTCATATAATCTATATAGTGTTGACAAAGTTTACAAACTTAGAATATCAAAATGCATAGACGTCTTATAAAAATCAAAGGTGGGAGTAGTACTACGATTTGTTGAACTTTGTATTGTGCGACTTTTGGTTACATTTTTTTCCCTTTCATTTGGATATATAATCGCTTTTACCCAAACTGTGCCAAAAGTATATGCAAGCAAAATTGGCCATTCCGATTAAGGTCTTCACCATGTGAATCTGTATCCTAATTCGGCTATGGCAGAACTTCATGCCTATTTTGCATAAGTACGACCGTGTGGACCTGTGCCCTGATTTGGGTCTGTCAGAACTATATGCATACTCCAGGTCAAAAAAAAAAAAACTATATGCTTGCTCTGCATAAGTATGAGAAATTTTAACATGCCTATTTTCGGGCAACCTCAAGGTTTGAGTAGTGCAGATGAGCTACGACTCCCTCTCATGACACCATATGTCAATTTCTTCTTTATCTCCTATCCTATCTCTCCTCTCTGTTGCACCGAGCTTCACCCTGCCTCCATGTTACGACTTCACTTCTCTTCCTGTTTCCTCACGATTGTAACAAAAAAGGAAAGTTCCAACTAGCAAAATTCAACTTGTGAAAATATTCAAATCGAAATTTCAACTCAGGAAGATTTCAACTCGGGAAAATTTTCAAATGGGAAACTTCTAACTTAGGAAATTTCAAGTCGGACAAATTCAATGGAAAAAGGAATTTCAACTCGATTTGGAAGGATTTTCATCTTGTTTAAACTCCCAAACGTCCAAATAGAAAACTTTCAACTCCAAAACTTTCAAATTGGGGCCTAAAAACATTCCAATCAAAATCCAAAACTTCCATATCGGGATCCAAAACTTTCAACCTAGGATCCAAAAAATTAAAATCATGATCAAACAATTTCAAATCAAAGGTCAAAATGAAACTTCAAAATGACCTCAATTGTTTTAATTTGAAACCCTTCAAAAATTTCAAGGCGAGGTAACACGACGGCAGCACTGTCTCCTTTGCTAGTGGTGGTGACTAGAGCGCCTTCGAAGTAGTGATGCAGACGACGGCAAGCTCCCCTTCACCTCCTCCTCACTGTGGCCCACGGCACAGCAGCGTTGTGAGCCTCGTGAACGGTGGAACTCGTGGCACGGCAAGCCTCATGGACAACCCCTTGAGCTCGGATTTGGTAGACCCGTCGGTGCACTAGGAGGTGTCGGCTTGCCGTGCGACGAGCACGTAGGCATCAACGGGAGAGCCGCCTACATGACAATTAGCGCACAAATAGGAGCTAAATGAAAGAGGGATGGAAATGCATCGGGGAGTTGATGCTAGTGAGTTGCTACTGCTACGAGAAGCTCACAGATAGGAAGACACAGCAACACGATTCGGCGTCGAGTGGTTAGCAATGCTCCACATGCCAACATGGGACGTGAGCTTAGGTCCACGCATCACATATCTGGTAGTGTCCACACGAAAGCAACGGTGTGGGCACTCGTAAATTAGCAATTCCATGCCTATTTTGCATTAGCATGACAAATTTTAACGTATTTTGCAATGCTACAGGTACATGATTTCTCCTCCATCATTCAAAGATTTTGTGACTAGGATGTGCCGTGAGATTTGCGCTTCAACAGTGGTGGCGGAGTCCTCTCCAGCAAGCTTTGTAACCATAGGAGGGTCGGGGTTCACTGAGGTTAAGATCATAGGCTTTAACATTGCTCAACCTTACATTTCAGAGAGGGGAGGGAGAAGTTTCCAATGGTGGGCAATAGTAGAGAAGGCACATGTGGCTATAGGCGTGGTGGGCAGCTTCGGTAGGGGGTGACAACGTTGACGCTAGTGACAAGTTAGGTTTTGGTGTGGGACACAAAAACGGTCATGGGAGGTACATTTGGCGATGGTGGAGAAGGTTGAGCGGCAACTGTCGGCGTATTTCGCCTAACAAGATTCCGCTAACAGAGTGTCTACCCCCTAAACGGAAATTATGGTTCGGTAGAGGTCATTTTCATGGTTGGAAACCCTAATGTTTTTCGGCGGGGGTCTCCGGGCCTCAATGGACTGGTGGACACAATGATTTTACCAGTTCAGAGCCCGGTTAGATATGATCTTCGTCTGCTAATTCTTTGTTGGGGAAACGTTTACAACGGTGATCTTCAGTGTCTGCTTCTCTATGCTGTTTTTGCTCTAGCCAACCGACCTCTCTCCCCTTCTTCATGCACCAGGATGCCTTTATATAAATGGACCACCTTGGGCAGGAGAGAAGGTGGCGCCATACTTATCTACAACACATTAATTACACCCATCCTTCCAGCTTCCACGTCGACCCACAACTCAATTATTAAGCACGCCTCTGTGGCCTTGTCCTTCGAACCTTATTTAATGTCAGTGAGAGGCCTCGCCCGGTCCGCCCGGGACAGGACGCTTCTACGACGGGTTGGTGAGAGACGTCAGAGGGATAAGCTGTCGTCGTGTCGAAAGCTGAATCCTTCACAATTAATGGCCCTGACACAAGGTGCTAGGGGAGGGAGACTTCCAGGTGAAGCCATCCCCTCATTCCTTTGGTTGCCTTCGTGGCCTGACAAGAGGGACCCAAACACCCGCTTGCTCGTCAAGCCGCCACGTGGGCTTCTCGCCCGGCGTCGGCCGGGCGTCTTGTTGCTAGGTGCCCTTCGGGTGCCACGCAGCCGCTTCGCCCGCGAGTAAGGCGATCGCCATCTTTGCCGCCAGAGAGGCCACGTGGGCTTCTCGCCCGTGAGCGGGCGTGCTTCGCCAGTCGCCATTGGGTGCCATGCGAGCCGCCCACTGGCGGCGGTATGAATCGCCAGTTGCTCGCCCGAGGCCACGTGGGCTTCAAACGGGCGAGCCACTTCTTGGGCCATTTGCTTTTCGGCGGAGAGGGTACCCGGTGCAAAGTACACCAACAAGATAGCCGGGGCCATCTCGAGCACGCGCCACCGCCGAACATTAATTAATGCTAGTGCGCTCCTAGATGGGCCCACCACTCTGCGCACGCAACCGCTTCGGTCCTCCCCACGACCGCTGATTTTTCTCGGGACCCGAAACGCCGTGCCGTTCATCTGGACGCGAACCGTCCTCGCGGGGGGCCTATATATGCATACACCCCCACGCAATAGTTCACGCCTTCTGCTTCCTTCAGATTTCGCTCTTTGCCCTTTCGCCTTCTTTGCTTGAGAGGCTTCACTTCCACTGCGATGGCGCAATCTCCCAGGAGACGCGGGGGCACCTTGGCTTCCCACGCCCACATTTATTTGGGGATTGCTCAGCTTCCGCGCCTTGAACATATAAGAATGGTACGGACGCTGGGGCCGGAAGGACCGCTTGCTTCGCAAACTTTCTACTGCCCCGCAACATTTAGTCTTCTTTTCTCTTAAATCTTTAATGGCTTCTTCCCGCTCCTCTTCCTCCGACGACGAAGCTCCATCGTTGCTCTTCCCCGCGGAAGAGCTGGCATTCGGCCCTAGGGGAGGTGAACCACCGGCGCTTACGGACGCGGAGGTCCTCCTCGCGGAGCTTTGGGCCGAATTTGAACTCGCCATGGCCGAATGGGCCGAGCAAGACGCCACCGCCCGCGACGTCGCTGCTGTCGACGTGCTAATTGAAGCCGTTCCAAAGCTCGCCGAGGCGAGGGATGCTCTTATTGAGGCAGTTCGGCGCGCACGCGGCGCTTAAATTTGAACGCCATCCCGGGCCTCTTTCGTGAGCTTGCATGCTTGACCGCGTTGCGCCGTCTCGATTTCTTTGGGTTAGGTTTATGCTTCAGCATTCCTTAGCTGTTAGGATGCAGACAATAATTATATGTATACACATGTTGTACGTGGTAACAATAGATAGACTCCTAAGTCTGTTCACACGATTGTCGTTAACCCTTGCCCCTTCGGAGCTTTTATCCTTGCGATCTCTTGGAGCCTAACCGCAGCCTCGTGCAGCAGAGTAACAGGTTCTCAGGGGTAGTACAGGGCTTATGCGGCGCTCGTGGAGACAGCCATAGGTGCTTCGTTGAGCTGGACCGAGGTGTGCGGGCCGCTGGTGAGCCACCGTGCCTGGTTCGCACTCCTGATGACCCGACTTTGCGTAGCGTGAATGCTGGGCATCTCCTTTTACCAACAAGGAGCCGTCAGGTTCCCAATGTTAGCGACAATCGCGCTCAACTCAACCCAATGTAACGTGGACGCAGAAAATAATGAGTCAATGATGCCAAATGCAAACAACTTATCTGATCATGGATCGTCGGGCGACCAACTTCTTGATCGGTCACGAAGGCTAATATTTTGACGAGCAGGGCGCAGCCGTCCGCCTGCTCACCCAGTCGCCACGGGGTTAGTTCAACGGCCTGAGCTACAGGCGCACTCAACATTTCATCTGCGACCACACAGTCACTGAAAGCACAAGTAAGCATTGCATAAAATATGTAGAAAACATATTAGGGGGCATAAGGCCCCGCGCGAGTATGTCATGGTCCCCTGCGTAGAAACTTAGGCTCTTGCGATTCAAAATTAGCCCACGACTCCGCGTGATATGGGGACGAGTTCACGGGGAGGGATATTGGGCTTATTCGTTTTCAGCGGAGACAACCGTCGGTGCTTCGCTGAGCTGGACCGAGGTGTGCGAGCCGTGTTTGGGTCACCATGCCAGGTTCGCACTCCTGGTCGCCCGTCCGAGCTCGACGCGAAAGCCGGGCATCACCACGGATCAACAAAGAGCGGCCAAGCCACCAGGGCTCAAGACATTTTCTCGCAAGTTTTCCCGTCAGGGGACAAATAAAAGAAGTAAAGCAGAAACTCTTAAAGTAAACAACTTTACAACAACCAACGTAGCCGACCGATCGGGGAGTTCCACGCCTTCTGGCCAAAGCGAACGGCATTGAACTTCTGATCTTTCAAGGATAAAACTTCCGCAACAACTCCACATTGAAGGAGTTGGCCAGCTCTTGACCATTCTCAGTAGCCAACCGGACCGCCCCGGGCTGAGACACTGAGACCACCTTAAAGGGGCCCTCCCACCGGGAAGACAGTTTGTGGAGCCCGACATGCGTCTGAATTCTACGCAAAACCAGGTCTCCAACTGCCAGTGTTCTCTCAGAGACCCGAGCGGCATGGTACCGTCTGAGGCTTTGCTGGTATCGGGCGGTGCGCAAGGCCGCCCGGTCATGCACCTCCTCTAGAAGGTTGACGTCATCGACGCGGTGATCCTCCTATTCTTCCTCGCTGAACGTTGAAACACGTGGCGAGCCAAACGATAGCTCGGAAGGAAGGACAGCTTCGGCACCGTAGACCAAGAAGAAGGGTGTCTCGCCTATCGCCCGGCTGGGTGTGGTTCGAAGCGACCACAACACAACCGGGAGCTCTTCCGTCCACCGCGCCCCCTGCTTGCAAAGTCGATCAAATGCTCTAGTCTTTAAACCTCTCAACACCAGCGCGTTGGCATGCTCAGCTTGGCCATTGCTTTTGGGATGGGCCACCGAAGCGAAGCACACTTTGGTGCCCATCTCTTCACAGAATTTCATAAAAGCCGCGCTAGTGAATTGAGTGCCGTTGTCGGTGATGATACGATTAGCAACTCCAAAGCGGACGAAAATCCCGTGGATGAACTTAATGGCAGCAAAAGCCGTGATAGCACGGACCACTTCGTCTTCGACCCACTTAGTGAATTTGTCGATGGCGACGAATAAGTGGGTGAAGCCCCGTGGCTCATGAACAGTGCCCAGATATCCAAATTTAGACCGCGAACGGCCAAGAGAGCGGAATGGTTTGCAGAGCTTGGGCTAGCCGGTGAGTTTGCCTGGTGAAGAATTGGCATGCTTCACACCTCTTTACCAGCTCGCAAGTATCCTGGAGGGCAGTAGGCTAATAAAATCCTTGGCGGAATGCTTTGCCGACAAGCGTCCGGCCGGACATATGGCTCCCGCACATGCCTCCATAAATATCAGAGAGCAGGGTGCTCCCCTCTTCCCGAGTGACGCATTTCAGGAGGATTCCGTTTCTGCTTCGGCGGTATAGGTCCCCATCCACCAGGGTGTAGCACCTGGCCTTTCGTGCTATCCTTTCAGCAGAAGCGTCATCGTCGAGGACCTCTCGGTCTCGCAAGAAGGCTAGGATAGGATTCATCCATTGGTCTTCCTGGCCAAGAGTGGCGATCACACGGTGATCGCCCGAGTACTTAGTTGGGCCGGGCTTTTCCCCGGGTGCTGCATTGGCAGCACCGCCGTTCTCCCCGCGTAAAGCAGGGGCAACAACAGTTGGGCCGTCCTTCCCACGTGGAGCGGGGGTAATGACAGAAGAGCCGTCCTCCCCACAAGGAGTGGGGGTAACGATAGATGGTCGAGAGAGTCTTTCCTCGAAGACCCCGACAGGAGCAGAGGCTCTTGAAGATGCGAGCTGTGAAAGCTCGTTTGCCAGATGGTTATCGCGTCGAGGAATATGAATATATCCCAATCCTTCGAAATGGCGCTCCATTTTCCTCACCTCCGCCAGGTAGGCGGCCATGGTAGGATCAGAGCATTGAAATTCCTTCCGCGCTTGGTTAATGACTAGCAGGGAGTCGCCTTTAACCTGGAGGCGTCGGACACCTAATGCTGAGGCAACGCGCAGCCCCGCCAGCAGGCCTTCGTACTCGGCAACATTGTTGGTGGCCTTAAAGTCGAGGATGACCACATATTGGAGGATGTCACCAGTTGGGGAGACTAGGACCACTCCAGCCCCCGCGCCTTCTAGCCTGAAAGAACCATCAAAGAACAGGGTCCAAGGGGAAGACGCGGGTGCTACCTCTACTTCAGGAGCGGCGGGAGTCCACTCGACAACGAACTTCGCCAGCTTCTGACTCTTGATGGCGGTGCGGGGTACAAATTTGAGACAGAATTCTCCCAACTCCACCGACCACTTAGCGATACGACCTTCTGCTTCTCGGTTGTGAAGGATTTCTCGTAGAGGGTAGGCTGTGACCACTGTAATTTCTCGTCCTTGAAAGTAATACCGCAGCTTCCTCGACGCCACCAGGACGGCATACAGCATCTTCTGTGCTTGCGGGTATCTAGTCTCCGCTTCATGTAACACATTGTTGATGTAATAGACTGGCTTCTGAATACCTTCCCTCCGCCACCAAGATCAAGACTCACCACTGCTGCGGGGTTGCAAAGAATGTCTGTGAACAACAACTCACTAGGGCCGAGGGGCGACGAGCATCGTGGGGAGGAGAGGTATTGCTTTAAGTCTTCAAACGCTTGTTGAGCCTCCTCAGTCCACTCAAAATGGTTCGTCTTTTTCAACAGCTTGAAAAGGGGCAGGCTTCTCTCTCCCAATCGAGCGATAAACCGCCCGAGGGAGGCCAGGCGACCGGCCAGGCATTGCACCTGCTTGAGTCGAACAGGCGGCTTCATATGCTCGATAGCCGCTATCTTGTCAAGATTGACCTCTATGCCCCGCTCGGACACAAGGAACCCTAACAGTTTCCCGGAGGGTACGCCAAAGACGCACTTCTCAGAGTTGAGCTTCAAACAATTCTTCCGGAGGTTGGCGAAAGTTTCCTCCAGGTCTTCAATCAGATCTTCACTCTTCTTCACTTTCACGACCAAGTCGTCGACATACACTTCCAAGTTGCGCCCTATTTGCGGACGGAAAGTAGTATGCATAGCACGCTGGTAAGTAGAACCAGCATTTTTTAACCCAAAGGCCATTCTAACATAACAGTAAACGCCCATGGGTGTCACAAAAGCAGTTTTATCTTCATCTTCCGCTGCCATGCTAATCTGATGGTACCCAGAGTACACATCCAGAAAGCATAGCAGCTCACATCCCGCCGTAGAATCAACGATAAGGTCGATGCGCGGCAAGGGGTAAGGGTCCTTCGGGTAGGCTTTGTTAAGGTCGGTAAAATTGACGCACATTCGCCACTTCCCATTGGATTTCTTGACAAGCACAGAGTTAGCAAGCCACTCAGGATGAGAGACTTCTCGAATAATCCCTGCGCGCAGCAGCTTCTCTACCTCCTCCCGAATGGCATCCTGACACTCTGGTGCCTGACATCGAATTTTTTGGCGAACCGGGCGCACCTCCGGGAGCGTAGCCAGTCGGTGCTCGATCACCTCCCTGGGGACCCCAGTCATATCGGACGGTTGCTAGGCGAACACGTCGGAATTAGACTGGAGGAAGGTGACGAGCACGTCTTCCTATTTGGCACTGAGGCTAGCGCCGATGAAGACAGACTTCCCGGGTCTACCCGCACTTAGGGAGACCTCCTTTACCTCACTGGGCGAGCCAGGCAAGGCACAGGTCTGCACCTGAGGGGTTCCCGGGAAGGCGGCATCAGCCGACTTCCCATAGGTGGCTCCGGCCATGTCTAGTGCGTGCTTATGACAACACAAAGCGTCTGACCTGTCCACCGGATGGTTATGGGACCACTAGGTCCTGGTTCACCACCGAGTAGCCGTAGTGGGTTGCCGTCATAAACTTGGACAAAGCTGGTCGGCTAAGTATGGCATTGTACGGGAGGTCGAAATCAGCGACCTCGAAGTCGACCAACTCCGTACGAAAGTTGTTTTTCTCTCCAAAGGTAACGGGAAGGCACACCTGGCCTAGGGGGATCATGCTAGTCCCGGGGGCTATGCCATAGAAAGGCAAAGCAGGGCACAGCTCCTGGTTTGGCACCTGGAGCGTCCGGAAAGCTTCAAAGGACAGGAGGTTGATGGCACTCCTCGTCCATCAAGACTCGGCCGAAGCTTCACGTTCCGGATCGTGGGGAAGCCACAATCGGAAGGTGACCTCACGCCGCGGTGCTTTGAGGTGGTCGGCCGATCAAGGTGATCGGCTCCTCCGACCACTTCAAAGATCCGACCGCCCGAAGCCCGACGCTGTGGCTACACCTCCTCCTCACCGCTAGGAAGCGTTTGAGGATAGGTGGATGAGCCACCATGAATGTACGCTGATCACGGTCTTCCGCCAGCGGTGAGAGGCGGTCCTTGTCCATGAGAGCGGGGGACGACAGGGAACCACTAGCCTCCGCCACATCTTGTTGCTGCGAGTGTGAACTTGCCATCACCAGGTGCGAAGTCCCTTCGGACAGAGAACCGAACCCCTACCTGGCGCGCCCCTGTCGGCGTATTTCGCCTGACAAGATTATGCTAACAGAGTGTATACCCCCTAAATGGAAATTATGGTTCGGTAGAGGTCATCTTCATGGTTGGAAACCCTAATGTCTCTCGGCGGAGGTCTTCAGGTCTCAATGGACTGGTGAACACAAAGATTTTACCTGAGTTCAAGGCCCCGGTGCGAATATGAATTTTCGTCCTACTAATTCTTTGTTGGGGAAACGTTTACAATAGTGATCTTCAGTGTCTACTTCTCTATGCTGTTTTTGCTCTAGCCGACCGACCTCTCTCCCCTTCTTCATGCACCAGGATGCCCTTATATAGACGGGCCACCTTGGGCAGGAGAGAAGGTGGCGCCATACTTATCTACAACACATTAATTACACCCATCCTTCCAGCTTCCACGTCGACCCACGACTCATTTATTAAGCACGCCTCCGTGGCCTTGTCTTTCGAACCTTATTTAATGTCAGTGAGAGGCCTCGCCCGGTCCGCCCGGAACAGGACGCTTCTACGACGGGTTGGTGAGAGACGCCGAGAGGATAAGTCGCCGTCGTGTCGAAGTGAATCCTTCACAATTAATGGCCCCGATACAAGGTGCTAGGGAGGGAGACTTCAGCGGCCATCCCTCATTCCTTTGGTTGCCTTCGTGGCACGACAAGAGGGACCCAAACACCCTTTGCCGTCGAGCCGCCCGCGGCTTCTCGCCCGTGAGCGAGGTGTCTTGTTGCCGAGCTCATTGCCGGGTGCCACGCGAGCCTTCGCCCGGCGACGGTATGTCGAATCGCCGCTTTCGCCGCCAGGCCGTGGGCTTCTCGCCCGGTGGGCAGGGCGTGCTCACCAGGCTACCCGCTAGGGTGCCACGCAGGCCGCTCGCCCGGCGAGTAGGGCGTAATCGCCAGGCTGCTCGCCAGGGGGCCACGTGGGCTTCTCGCCTGGCGGGCAGGGCGTGCTCGCTAGGCTGCCCGCTAGGGTGCCACGCAGGCCGCTCGCCTGGTGAGCAGGGCGTAATCGCTAGGCTACTCGCCAGGGGGCCACGTGGGCTTCAAACCGAGCTAGGCCACTTCTTGGGCCCACTGCTTTTACGGCGGAGAGGGTACCCCGGTGCAAAGTACACCGACAGCAGCACTCCCATATTAGGTTTAGGTCTGTATGAATCTTGAGACGACCCATTAATTAAACACTTTTCTTAACTTATTGTTCACTAGTCATGTGCCCGTGTGTTGCAACGGAAGCTCAATTTGTGACAAAAAATTTCTTTGCAAAGAGTATTAACCCTGTCTAAATGATATTGTTCATTTTGAATGTGCAATGGTTGAATGTTTAAATCAATTCATCAAAGCATACAAATTTTCAACACCTGTTTACAAACTTAAGCCTAAAATTATCTTTAATTTTGCAATATAAAGGCTCTCATGTTACAATATAGTTTGCAAATTTTAGATGCACATAAGTACTACTTATGTATGGACATAATGAATAGTATATAAGGTTATATAAAAATATCTTATTTGAAATACATGATTTTTTTCATGTGAAACAATATAATTCCCAAAAGAATCCTATAGAATTCATTATCCCAAATGAGCCTAACATGGCATTGTTTGCTAGATAGGTAAGAGATTTTGGTCAAAAAGTACACAATACTACAAAGATAAAGATTAAACCATTGGAAAGTATATAGTACTGAAACCAGAGATATATAAGACTAATATATGAGGATTGCCATTTTAAATGGTCTTAAGGAACCTAGGGAGAGCATGTTCATAACTTCATATTCACCACAGCTACAACATAATTTCTTTAAATTCCCTTCACTTCTGTCATAGGGAGCAAATCTGAAAAGACATGATACTATTACATTGTTAGAATATAGTAAATTTGAATCTTTGAAAATGAAAGAATTGGGCATTAAACTAACTGACACTTTTCTTATGAGAAAGTAGGAGAACCCCTTATTTCATCAAGAAAACTAGATAATAACTCAAACATATAACATACAGTGATCGATAAAACTGATGAACACTTATTTGTAGAGGTATGCAGCAATGCCAAGAAAGACACAAATCAAGATGATCGATCGAAAACTACACAATACCCAAATTTTTCAGTAAAACTAAAAACACTACAATCGCAATTAAGTTATAAATTAAGACTTCAGGTTTCAACAAAACCAACAGCTCACCTGGTTGACAGTTTCTTTTAGCCTGACATTAGTCTTTCTTTGCTCTGCATTAGCTTTATCCACCTATAAAAATTATGCATATGCATTTCTTTCAACTTTAACTATGGACATTATGATAACAGTTATTTTGGAAAGATAAAAAACTAAAAGTCAGCCTTGAAGTCAATCTCATCCATGAAAGGGATCTGCCAATCCAATTCTTGCAGAATTATATGAACAATTTTAGTTCTTAATGCTAGCAGAGAGTTAAGGTTACATGAATAATTTTAGCTTTGACTTAATGCAAGCAGAGAATCAATCTAATTTAATCAATAAAGAAGCTACATGCATCTACAACAAATCTCGTTCATGTCCTCTACTAGATTTTTCAGTGTGTCCAAAGTCCAGACCTTCAGAAATGATGTTTAGCAATTCATCCTGCACATCACATTTGGCAAGATAATTTGTAAATTAGCAGCTGTGTTGGACCAGCCAAACAAAATTTTTCAGGTGAAATGAAATCAATTTTGTAGGTGTGTAGAAGCACATACTGTCTGGCATAATTTTTTAATACATGAATTTAGAAATGCATTTGATTAATATAACAATTCTTCCACGAAGAGAAACCTGCCTATTTTCTTAATATATGAATTCAGAAATGCATTTGATCAGTATAATAATTCTTCCATGAATAGAAACCTGCCTGTTTAATTTGTTGCATCTCGTATTCACTTCTGAATTGCTATAATTCTTCGCTGGTCTGGAAGTAGCCCTCATCAAAAGTTTCAGCTACATTTATTCGGCATACAATAAATACGGTTAATTGAAACTCCAAAGAGAACCTTATCACTATGTTTACATGAAAAATATGCCATTAACTCTCTGAACTAGAAATAGCAGTGGCATCAATAGTATTAAACTATGTACTATTACATGAGGATGTCCTCGTCTACACAAGACATTGTTTTTTTCAATCTTCTGAGCAGTAGATGGTATTGCTAAACTAATATAAACCATAACAATGTTATTTGCGGCATATGCCACAGGTGCAGCTTGTCAACAAATTAGTGACCCACTCTACTTGCAGCTTGTTAACAAATTAGCCATGCCTTTTAAGCTCTCGCAATAACAATGGAGCTCACAATAGAGAGTTGTACGCATCCTACCTATGACTAAAATGAAAGCTAAAATAGCATGAATCGCATACAAGTACAAAATTTGCACAACATAGAAGCTCAAGCTAAGATCTTTCAATATATCCAGTAGCCAAATCAAAGCGTATGAAAAGTAAGGGGAAAATAATAGCAGCTACAACTAGATCTCCCGATCTGACATGGGTTTAACGAAAAAGCCAAGACACTCACCACCACCGGCTGAGGATGAGAAGTCGAGGCTAGCGCCCCGCCCTGCTATACGCCTAGGGAACCTCCTCCAACATCGACATCGTCGTCACCGCTATCAACGCAGGAGTGCTTCACCTTGGCTAGCACTAAATATCCTAGCCGCGATCTCCTGTGCACGCTGCTTTGTGAGCTGGATCTTGTCAGGAGGCGGTAGCATGCTAATGTACGACAGTGGCACCGGGGCATCGCTCGTGGGTGGTGAGGCAGGCTATGGGTTGATGGGCCTGTGAGATGATCTAGCATATTTGATTATTTATTTTATTTGTTATAGTGTCTCTTTTATGTCTATGTTGTATGTGACATACCATATTTCATGTATATTCCTCTATATTTTTATTATATATACACACACGTATCGCCATATCGATGTTTTTAGGGAAATGGCATATCGCGGTATTTGCGTATCTGGACATCCTAGTAAAATACCATTATGTGAGCAATATGTTTAATTGAGTGTGAGCTCATAATATCACAATATGTGCGGAGAACGATTGGGAACAATAGCAAATTTGCTAAATGTGACTTCAGATATTTCAATTTTCTTCTGATTTTAGCTAAAAATTAAGTAAAGATGGGCTAGGGTTCATTATTTTACATTCAGGCTACAGCATTTGTGAAGGCCATAACATATTGTTTTTTTTTTGCATTCTTTGCATAACATACACTTACACACATTATTTGCATATTAAATACTATTTTGACAGACATAATTTTGGCAAAGAAATTATAATTACATGTCAAAGCAGTATACATATGGACAATAAGAAGAAAAGAGAATGTGAGTTATTCATATTGCTTTCTAAATAATGAAAAATAATTTACCTTTATAGCTCTATCAAGGAAAAGACTTTTAGGGATGAGATTTGTGTAAGTTAGGAGTAGCCTGACATTCTTGATATCACTTTTCTATACTGTTTGCAACCCCAGGGTATTTATTTTCATTCCAACATTAGAACCATCCTTCAAGACCACTCAATGGACCTGACCAAAAGGAGGAGAGCAACAGATAGCACCAAACAATATATTAGTCTCAGTTGGTGTTGAGATGATCCTCAATAATAAATTTGATATGTTTTTAATATAAAATAAGAGGGTTGCCGCTGCAGCACCAACCTGGCAAAATTTGCTACAACGAGTGGCTCGTAGTCGAAACTCCTCAACTTTTGAGCACCAATCCTGACCAAGCTCGACATCAAGGATAGAATTCAGCTGCTTCCTGGGCATAACATCAGTACCTTGATGAACGATATCAAGAGCTACCAACAACTACATTAACTTGGCCAACATCAATTCAAATGGCACATGACAGGAAGACCATAAAGCACATAACAATACCCTGAACCCAAATTTTGCACCATCAACTTAGTTAATACCAGCAGGGGCATGAGGGATTCGTCCTAGATGCTCAGCATATGTCCCACCTTGAGTGCCGCTCCCTACATCGGCACAATGCAAGGGCAACACACTCGGTGTTTTGGTCAGACAAGAACGGTGAGAGTGTTGACCGCTTGCCTTCGAGCCAACTGGTGTTCCGTAGATAACCCATCGAGCCAACTCATGAAGAGTTCCAAACGCAAGTCCAGCATCCAGACCTACAAACCTTAATTTTTTGGCATATTACTGAGAAAGAAGAAGATTTACTCATCATTCAATTCATGCATTGTTGGTGTTTCGTACAACCGGCAAGTAAATTTGTAAGTATAGGGGCCGCGCGTTTAGAGATGACAACGGTATATACCCAGCGGGTATCAACACCTCGTACCCGTACCCGTGTTAATAAAATTCACCCGTTATAATACACATACCCGCATGCGGGTACAAAATTTACCCATACCCGTACCCGTGCGGGTAATGGGGACATGACGGGTAACCCGTACCTGCATTAATGTGTAGCTAATTCAAGTTTTTCGATTTTTTTAACATGTCAACTTGATGATATGTTTCTCGTTAATGGTTGATGATTATGTACTTTTGTATCGTGTTGGAGAAATGAAGAAAATTGATGGATGCATGATGAACAAGTTGAACTTGATAACACTCACCTCATCAAGCGAGAAGCGGGTGGATCGTACCCACGGATGAATGGGTACCCCTGTACCCGTACTCGTCATACCCGACGGGTGAAGGTTTTCCCCCATTAAGGTACCCATGGGTATGATTATTGGACCAGATTTGTACCCTAATGGAGTAAATACCCATCGGGTATCGGGTTTCGGGTACCCATTGCCATCCCTACGCGCGTTCCCTCTCCTTGAATGGTTAGACTACAGGAGTCTAAAATGTATACTGGTTCGGGCCGAATGTCCCTACGTCCAGTTCGTGGTGGTGGTTTTGTATTGCTCGGGGTGCAGCGGGCTGCACTGGGTTACAAGCGAGGGCTCAAGACAGGCCTTGAGCGCTCGTCCGAGTGAGAGGAGCGAAAGTTCGGGAGCTCGAGAGCTAAGAATGTTCGTCTGTATGTTTGACTTGCTCGAGACCGGATGTGTTTGCTTAGGTCGGATGCGAATGTGAATGCGAATACGAATGCCCTTCCCTGAGGGCCCTGCCTCCCTTTATATAGGCGGAGGGGGCAGGTTACACGGGAGTTTGGAGAAAAAAGGTACGGTATGCTACGCCCGGAGTCGATCTTGGTCTTGGTGGTCGACAGTTCTGTCGTCCCGTCTGGGTTGGCAGACACAACGGGCGGCGTTCCGTCGGGAAGGTGCGCAACTGCCCTCTGAGTGCTTATCAGTCCGACGTTATTACGCTTATGCTCGTACCGCCTGATTTGCGCTGCTCTCCACTTCTTGCAGATGGAGTGAAGGGACGGGTGCTTGACTTCGGCGCCCCCCTGGCCACCTTGGGAAGGAGCCACCTGCTCCAGCATGGCCGTCGCGTCTATGGGGCAGGTGACCTGCTTGAGGTCGACTGGCGACGTGGCGGAGGTCGCTGAGTTGGAGGTCATTTGGGCTTCGACCTGAGGCCAAGTCGAACTCATGGGCGTCGACTGTGGCTGTGTCGAACTGCGGGAGCGTCCGACCTGAGGCCAGGTCGGACCGCTCCTGGTGGGCCTGAATGAGGCCGAGGGTCCTTTGTGGGCCCACGAGGCCTAGAGCTGGGCCCAAGACGGATCATTTGGTGTTCCAGCCAATATTTAGTGATAATCCCATCTGTGAGGGACGGAGACTTTGATAATACCCTCTCCAGCATTCTGCACCGCTGCCAATCTTGCCGCCATGTTCGCACGACTGAGAGAGAAACGATCTTGAAATAGATGTATACCTTACTTTGGGGTACCCTTGGTATAAGTATTCGTCAGTAGCCCCCGAGGCCATCCCGAAACGCGTGCATTTCCGGATGGGCTCATCATCTTCGGCGGCGCGATATCTTAGTATGCATGGCGACGCTTCGGCTTCTTGCGCCCCCATTTATTGAGAGCCGATCGGCTTCCGCGCTTTAAGCTTATATAAGAGTGGTACGGTTGCTGGAGTTGGAGGAGTCATTCGCCTTTCGGATCTTTTGACCGCTCTGCGTCGCTTGGCTTCTCTCATGGCTTCTTCCAGGAATGGAACCTTGGTGTTCTGTTTTGGAGATGACGATGCGCCGGCGCCCACGGACGAGGAAGCCTGTCTTGCGAAGCTTTGGGAAGACCTAGGGCTCGCCTAGGCCGAGTGGGCCGAGCAAGACGCCGCCGCTCGCGACGCCACAGCCGTCGATGAGCTGATCGACGTCGTCCCGAAGCTTGTCAAGGCTAGGGATGCCCTCATCGAGGCGGTTCGGCACGCGCGTGGCACTTAGATTGTTGCGTCGTCTTGGTGTCTTCAAGCTAGTTTGTCGTGATGCGAGTAGCAACTTTACGTAACTTGCGCACCATATAAATGCGACTAGCTTTTGCCTGATGAGTGCTTCTGTTCATACGATCTCTTGGATCTTAGCCACTGCGCTGTGTAACGAAGCAACGGGCCCTTTGGGGTGGCCGCCTTAGTCGGCCGGTCTCGACCGGGTGCGCGCGAGCGCACCCAGTGGGTGTAGCCCCCGAGCCCCCAAGTAGGTCGGAGAGCTGGTCGGGGGGTTACCTGGGTCAGCGAAAACTGACCGAGCGAGATGAGCGGATTCGGTCGGTCGGATCATTTGGCACGCCCATTCGGCTCGGGCGGCGAAGTCCAACCAACTTAGTAGATGAAACCCGATTGGGGGTGCTCGAACGGAGTCAATCGGCCCTGAGCCCCCGAGTGGATCGGAGGTCCGACCAACTTGGTCGGCCGGTCTCGTCGGTCTTGCGTGGCCTTCCGGCAGGTCTTCCCGAGCCCCGGCGTGTCGGAGAGCTAGTCGGGGGGTTACCTGGGTCGGAACGCTGGTTTTACGTTTTAGCTGGACGCGGCCTTGGTCAGCAGGGGTGCCCGAATGCCTCAACGAGGTTCCGGTTCCCGAGTGCTCGTTTTACGTCGTAGTTGGACGCGGCCTCGGTCGGCAGGGATGCCCGAATGCCTCAGCGAGGTTCCGGTTCCCGAGTGCTCGTTTTACGTCATAGTTGGACGTATTAGTTGGGCTGGTTTTACGCCGGAGCTAGGCGAGTTAGTAAGGCTGTTTTAACGCTGGAGCTAGGCGAGGCCTTAGTCAGCAGGGATGCCCAGATGCCTCAGCGAGGTTCTGGTTTTCGAGTGCTCGTTTTACATCGTAGCTGGACGCGTTTGCAGGGCTGGTTTTACGCCGGAGCTGGGCGGAGGGCGTCCGTCCCGAGTCCTCGTCTGGCGAGGCTATCTGCGGGAGGAGTAGCCGCTGTCTGTCCCACGTTTACGCCCCGTCCGCAGGTGTGGGACCTGGAGGGGGTGAGCAGACACGTGTTTACCAAGCGTAGGTTTGAACACCGTGCTCGCGGAGCTACAAACGGGTTATCCGAGTGGGCCCTGGGGATCCCTGGCCAAGGGGGACCTTTCCGAGCGGACGATCCCTACGTCGGGTGTCCGACCCGCTGGGGGCGACCCATAAAAAACCTTTCTTTACTCGATCCCGTATCGGACTCCGAGCCGTCCGTCGACCCGGGGCGCAGCTGGCTGCCACCCATCGATGGGTTCCGCGGGAGAGTGTGAAGTATGATCTCAAACACGAGTTAAGGCGATTGGGTCATCCGCTAACCCAACTCGAGGCCCACTGGGGGCTCGCCTTGTCCTCACCCCTCGCTCGTTTTGCCTGCTAGGGCGGCTTAAGATCCACTTGGTGGATTAGGCATTCAAAACCCGCAGTGCTAGGCTAGTCGTTGGGCGTAAGCTTTTTGAGCCCTCTCACCACCTCGAGGCCGTAGCGGCCCGGTGGGCTTTTCATACCTGCCGCGGGGTGACCGACCCGACCGAGGCGAAGATCGAAAGGTCGCAAGGCGTGTCGCCCGGAGCGACGCCCTGACGTCTCCAGCCAGTTTTTAATGCGCATGGAGGCAATTAAATGTGAAAGGAAATGATTGGGAAACAATACGTAATACCAGCGGCGCGGCGTGGCGCTCTGACGGGACGCGCGACGCTTCAACCGAAGCAATGTCCGCTTGACTGGCGTTCGCCCAGTCGATGCTCACTTGGCTAGTGCGTGTTTCGGCTGGTGCCTGTTCGGCGCCTATAAATCGAGCGCTTAGAGTGCTAGGGCACGCTCCTGCCCTTGCCTTCGCCGCCCTTCTTGCTTTCGCTTTCCCCGCCCCCTCGCCTTTGCCTGAGACAAAAGAGCAAAAAGAAAGCCGAGAGTTCTTCACTTTTCCCCTTCTCGCCGCCTGCATCTTCGGAGATGTCGTGGCCGGAGTGCACCGCCCAGCCCAACCGCGCAAGGCTTGGAGAAGAAGGGGTTCCTCCCCCCGCAGGATGCCTCGCGATGGAGAGTGCCGACGGGGGCCGCGGAACCTGTGCCGGAGTACGAGGAGATCGTCGTGTCGACCTCGTTCTACGAGCGCGGGTTCGGACTCCCGCTCCATCCCTTCGTTCGCGGGCTGCTGCATCACTACAGGGTGGAGGTACACCACCTCAACCCCAACGACGTACTTCACATAGCAGCCTTCATGACGCTGTGTGAGGCATTCCTGGGGATCGAGCCCCACTGGGCGCTGTGGAGGTACTTCTTCCAAGCCCGACTGTGGAAGGACAAAACGGCGGACGCTACGGCGTCCATGGGGGGCGCCGCCCTGCAGCTGCGTGCTGGCCGCTCACCGGAGTATATCACCCTGAAGTTGCCATCGTTGAACCGAGGGTGGCACTCCGAGTGGTTCTATGTTCGGAACCTGGAAGGCAGTGCCCCGGTCTTCTCCGGCCGGCTTCCTGAAGCGAGGTCCGAGTGGGCCTGGGGGCCCGACCAAAGGGAGAAGAACAAGGTGGAGGTGATCGTCGAGCGAATCAAGGCCCAGAAGGAGCGGGGCCTGACCGGTGATGTTGTTGTACGCGCATTCATGAGGATGCACGTCCAACCCCTCATGGGGAGGGCGCGCCCGATGTTCCTGTATGAAGGGGCGTTCGACCCCATGAGAATGGCGGAGCCGGAGCTTGCCGCGTCGGAGCTCGAGGCCAGGGTGGCCGCCGTGTTGGTCGGGAGTGCCACCGTGGCGGCGGGTGGCCACCCCGAGCCTTTCTCGGCGGAGAATCCCCCGGACTTGGTAAGCCGAGTAATTCTCTTTTCCTTTTTCTTCCTTCCTCTTCAACCCTCAGCACACTGTTCGACCCGCGCCTTCGTGTTGTCCAGGGGTTGGGCAGGATGGTCTCCCGGGCGTTGCTACCAGGGGAGAAGGAGCAGAGGGCTAAGGCCCGCGAGGTGTCCGCACTGCATGAGTCTACCCGCAAGAAGCGGAAGGAAGAGAGGAGGAAGAAGAAGAAGAAAGATCGCACAGCGAGGACCGCGCGGGGTGAGGAGGTCTCTGAAACGACCGTCGCTGACACGGCAGATTCGGAGTCGTCCTCGAGCCACAACGGCGGCGGCCATGACGATGACCCGTACAACGCGTTCGACTTCGGGCCGCTAGCTGGCGGTGGCCCAGACAAGGGTGTCGGTGATATCTCTAGTGATATTTAATATAGAGACCCGAGACACTTATTGTTTTTTAGGGTTTTAGGATCTATCTTTAAGGTGGCTACGACTGTGAGGTGATATGGTGAAAAAAGATAATTGATTTTTGAAGGGTGATTGTAGATCCATTTGATTTTGGTGATCTAAGGTTAGTAATGGGTACCAATTGCATTATATTCAATATCTAACTTGGTAAGGAGAATTTGAAGATTGTTTAGATTTAGCTGCTTGTAAATCTTGTGTTCTTGGTGATTTAAGGTTAGTAATGGGTTCTAATTAATTGCATTATATTCAAGATATAGCAGTAAAGAGAGAATTTGAAGATTGATTAGATCTAGCTTGTAAATCATGTGCTCTTGTTGACCTAAATTTTAGTAATGGGTAATTAATTGCATTATATTCAAGAACTAGAGCTTGGTAAGGAGAGAATTTAAAATTTGTTTTACATGTGTTCTTAGTGATCTAAGGTTAGTAATTGGTTTTAACTACATTATTATATTTATTTAGGTAGCTAGTTTGGTGAAGAGAGAATTTGAAGATTGTATTTAAATCTAACTTGTAGATTCGTTTGTTCTATGTGTTCTAAGGTAGTAATTGGTTACATAATTGCATTATATTCAAGAAGTAGATAGCAATGCATAATTCAAGAATGTGTGCATGCGCACACCTAGTGTACTTCAATATTTAACACTAAATGTTATATGTGTAGCGTAGATAAACCAAAATTGGATGTACGTTGAGAACTGTGTGAGTGCTAAATACATTAATGGCGTCTCCACTTTTAGAAGAGTTACAGAGTAGGATATGTTTAATAAAGGGATGCAATTTATGTCTTGTTCATGCATTGACACTGAGAACCTGAAGATGTTTTGAAACTCTATGTAGATTAAAGCACACTTGATTCTGAGGGGTTTCAAAAGGGGGTATACATGTTGGACCAGTCACGGTGAAGAGTAGGATATACAGGAAGCAGGTAGTATTAACATCGATGAAGTCAATGATATACCGGGTTATCATATCGATTGTGCTTTCGATGAGAATAGGTTGCAGGATGACAACCTGAATCAGATGCTACGTGACACAGAAGGGAACTGTGATGATAGAAAATATGGTAAATTTCAGAGCTTGATAGAGTACTGGAAGAAGCCTTTGTTCTCAAGCTGCAAGTCGAAATACACAAGATTGTCATCCGTACTTGAACTGCTGAAATTGAAGGCAAGTAACGGTTAGTCCGACAAGAGTTTCATAGCGTTGTTACGTCTATTGGCGGACATGCTTTCAGAGGAAAATGAATTATAGACAACCACCTACAATGCTAAAAAGGTTTTTTGTCCTTTGGAAATGAAAGTAAAAAGAATACATGCATGTCCGAACGACTGTATCTTGTACCGCAAAGAGTACATAAACTTACATGTGTGTTCGGTGTGTAACGCATCCCAATACAAGCGTAAGAGTCATTCAAATGATGACAGCGAAGGCATCGAGGTGAAGAAAGGACCTCCTGCTAAGGTGGTATGGTATCTACTTGTAATTTTCCATTTAAAGCGCTTATTTGTGAACCTAAATGAGGCAAAACTGCTGCATTGGCACTCGAATGAGGTTAAGAATGATGGAATGCTAAGGTGCCTTGTTGATTCTTCCCAATGGAGAAACATTGGTAGGAGGTTTTAAGAATTCAGTGCGTATCTGAGGAATATAAGGTTTGGATTGAATACAAATGGAATGAATCCTTTCAGTAACATAAGCAACCGGCATAACACTTGGCCCGTGATCTCTATATCTACAACCTTTCTCCTTGGTTGTCTATGAAGCGAAAGTACATTTGGTTGTTTGTACTTATCCAAGAACCGAAACAGCCTAGGAACAATATTGATGTGTACCTAACACCATTGGTGGAAGATCTGAAAACACTATATGTTCCCAAGTACAGGTATGGGATATGTCAAAGTGAAGCCTATAAGGTCCTGTAGGCAAGAAACACTCACCCCTATAGACTTAGCACCGCTGGGTACACGGGGAAGAGGGCACAATGGGAGAGAGAGGATGAGGAGGCTTCTGCGTCATTTGCATCGATCGTTGACTAGCGCGCTAGAGACTAGATGAGAGCAAGGTCAAATGCCACGTTTTCTGGCACCGTCTCCTTTACAAACCCAGCGGACGAGGAAATCTACCAACGCCTGGTAAGATATCCGACTACCAATTTTGTATATAATTAATCCATAACTTCGTAAGTGAAATAACTTATCGGGATCTTATATGTAGCGTTGAGTACACAATCTTTCGAGGGTGCTTTTTGCCAAATAGGAAGAAAGATGTACTCTCCACGGTCTTGGGACAAAGGAACACCCTGGTCGCACGCGAGGCAAAGGAGTTTTTGTTCCCTAGAAAATGGGATTCCTAGACCACTTCGACAAATACCAAAGTAGGAAGAGAACTAAAGCCGAGCGAGAGGAACAACTGGTACAAAAGACTGAGGAAAAACTAAAAGAAGAATTCAACAATAAGATAAGAAGTCTCGAGGAAAGACTCAACAATCAGGACTACAGATAGCCTGCGCAAGTCCTAGATGTATATGTGCAAATCAGCCCCACTACCAAAAAGAGCAGCTATGCGTCCACCACTCCCACAGATAAAATGTCAAATTTTCTGTCTGTGACATCAAGGTGATTATATATATATATCTTGAATACTCTATACATATAGCTGTTGGATGCATTAGCTAATTGTGTACTGTTATGTAGGTGATCACGCGGTGCACTCTTCAAGTGAGACTTGCCCATGTCTCCATTCCTCTTCCAGTTGCTTGGGGGCTCACGTATCTGTCCACTGAAGGGGCGCTGGTGCATGATACCCTGGTGGTGCCGGGTTTCACAAAAGTTAATATGGACGGTGTACATGATAGTTTCAAGACCGCCCAGCTACTAATGTCCTCAAATGACGAGATCGTGACATTGGGGATGTCGTTCGCACTTTCATCCAATTGCCCAGCAGCGACATCTCCCTAGACGCCAATCCTCCATCACCAGAGCTACCCCAACTACGTGAGTCATTTGCTACACCTCATCAGGTCACCAAATTGGCTCCCATGCCCCCTGCATCAAAGGACTTTTAGTGGGATGGTGTCCGCTCGTCTCCTATAAAGACTCCCTATAGAAAAAAAAATATGTCAATAGCAAAGCCAAACTGATCACAAAGGAATTGACTATCCGATTGCCCCGCTGTCCCAATTATATGAGCTAGCAGAGTCTTTAGTAACGGAAGAGCGCTTGGAGAACCTTTCTATAGCTTGCATTAGATTGCATAATTGGTACCTAGAGCAAACTAAAAAGCCAATGCAAGACCGCATAACGAGTATCTCGATCAGCTTCACGCCTAAGCATCTGTTCAACGAGTCACCGGGGGGTTCTTCGCAATCGATTTCAAGGACCTATTTGACGTCTTCAACACTCACACATAGTCTATAAGCAAATAATGGATAAAGATTTACAATTTATCGATGAATACGTCGAACATGCCTTGGTGGCTTAAAAAGATAAAGAGTTCATGTTTTTACCTCACAACCCAGGGTAAGTACTGCACTACTTGCTATACTTTGATTTGTACTGTGCATGCAACTCTTTTTATTAATTTACCATGTCGACATACCTGTATAGGTTTCACTGGATTCTCATTGTAATTCGTCCAACCACAAATCAGGTTATTTACCTTGATTCCTTACAGAGTGGCAACGACAACTTAAATCCTATCGCGAAATTACTCAGTAGGTAACCACGTCTCTTCCATAGATAACATGGTTATGTTGGTTGTTTAAGGTATATATTGCCCTTAGAATGCTTGAGGCTAATCTTTTACAATCACGTAGCACATTCAGAGTGTACAAATATTATGGACGGCATTCTGGCAAGGATGGACCAAAGTTAAAGCACGATTTTAAGTTTTCGGTAACCGCTATATACAATAATCCTATATAAACTATGTAATAATGAATCTGGAACTAACCAATTCTATATTTGCAGTGCCACGAGTAGGGAAAGAAAAATAACCATTATGGATTTTACATTTGCCACAACATGCAACTCCTCGTCGATAATAAAAAGATCAGTCAGGTAACAACTGTGTTGGAAGAGACCGATCAGATGCAAATTTGAGGACAGATTTGTTCCTTCTTGCTCAGTTAAGTCTTAAATCGAGAAGATGAGTTCCACGCTGCTTAACTTCAGGAGTTGTGTTTTTTTTTTCTGAATTACTATTTAGGTTAATTTGTCAAATTTATGATGTAGATTTGTAAATTATAGTTGTGCATTCAACTAATTGGTTAATAATATTGAGTTCTATTGATTAATATATCTGAGTTCATTTCTAAAATAGTTGTGCCGTGTAATATTAATCTATACGTAATCTACTTGCACTGTGATGTAATCTGAGTTGATGGCTGAAATGGATGTAATGTTTATAATCTAAAATTAATGTAATGTTTGTCGTCTGAAATGGATGTAATGCTTGTAATCTGAGTTGAGTTAATCTCTGATCTTCTTTTTTAAGATGGCATGGCTGGCATTTCTTGAGGCTAGCCAATAAATAAAAAAAGACTTATATGTAGGAAGACTTTATCACAGATAATTTTTAATTAGAAACGTCTGTGATATTATGATATATAGATGGTTTTTGAAAAACCGTCTGTTACATCATGATATCACAGACGATTTTTAATAAATATCATCTGTGATGTTACTATATCACAGACGGTCCTAGTTAAAAACCGTCTATGATATCTTCTATCACAGACGGTTCAAAAACTATCTATAATATGCCATGACATCATTGATACATGTTTAAAGACGGTTCAGAAAACCGTCTGTGATGACGGTTCTGGACCATGTGTGATGATTTTTTTGTTGTAGTGTAAAATGCATTGTGATGGTTTTAGCTGCTTATTATTATCTAGTTATTTGGCGTAAAAATAATGTGGATGCTCAGTACCAAAGGTCTTGTTTGGGACAGATTCTGATTGTGCAAATTCTGATTATTCTCCAAGAAGCTGATGGATAATACTTCTGATTTTGTGTACAAATCTGATTCTGATTGTAAAAGAAGCTGTCCAGAATCCTTCTATTCGATAAACAATCCGCTTTTTTTTAAGCAGATATTGTATAGAAGCTAGCAGATATTGTGCAGAAGCTGCCCCGAACGGGGCCAAAAATAGAATCCAACTTGAGTCATATTTGATGCACATCCCATCTGTACGTGAATATGAGTACATTCGAATTAGCCTTCGAATGCATTTCGAGATGATTATGTATGAGCGTAAATATGGTTTGACATTATCCAGTCCAGATTCGATCTGTTTTCCTATCGGCTAGTATACCCAGTATATATGCATTGGGATCTAGCACAAAATTGCCAAGGCGGCGTTCATCGCACACGCATTGATTAGATATGGAGTACAAAATCACAAAACTAAAGATTAACTTTACAAGCTAGCTAGGTGCTCAGAGGTCAGAGCACAGCCGGTCCAATTGATCAGTGCACGAGGTAGGTGACGACGAGCGCGGCGATCATGAGCGTGTACGCGACCGCCTGGTCCACGACCCGCCGCGCCGTCACGTCGGACACGAGGAGCGTCACGCACGCCTTCACGGGCCTCATCTGAGCTCGGAATCGCGAGAGATGCAACAGCAAGCTGCTGTTTTGGCTGCCGTGTACTCCGCTCGTGCTAGTAGTCGAGGCTTGGTCGAGCTGGGACTTGTGAGACGGGAAGCTGATTTGGTGCCAACTTATGCACACAGGGTATCGAGTTGGGTTGTGATGGTTTGCCGGTCAAAGATGAGCAGGAAGAAGCTTACCTGGCTGCCGATTCGGGAGAAATTTTCACTGTTCTAGCTTTCGAGGTTTTTTTTTTTTGGAAATAGTCATGCTCACGATTAAATTATGGAAATAACCCCTTGCGTCCAAATATCCAGCGTTTTAGCTCCGCTAGAATTCGTGGGCCCTGACGCATGTAAAGCAAATTTCCAATGGTTCTAGACCGCTGGAGTCAGTGGACCTGGCCGGGATTCGCACGGGCGCAATGCGCAGGATTTGGAGCAAGCGAATTTGAGGGGGGCCGAGCACTGTGTGTATGACGCGCGGTGAAAAATTTTATTCGCTCGCAGAAATGGCCTTACGCGTCACATACAGGAGGAGAGGCCCCGGATGACTGCTGCCATCGCTGATTTATGTTGCGTCGTTCTGTCTCGTCCGCGTGCTGAAAATAGAGACAAATGGCTGTTTCTTCGGTGCATGTGCATAGAAAAATACGCTATAAATCCCAACTCTTGCAATGGTCTACGTTGAGCATTTGACGAGGGAAACAAAGTAGAATAAGAGCAAGGGAGTTCGAGCTGTGGTAACCGAGAGGCAGAAGAGAGGAGAGGAGGGAAAAACAGAGAGAAAAAAGATGTGGAAAAGGAAAGTTGGAAGTGTATTTTTGGAGGAATTTTCGCACTATTCATATTTATAGAAATTTGTTTGGAGTTTAAATTTTCAATTATTTGACGAGGGTTCTGTATTTTACAGGTATTCTTCGGAAAGGTTAGTTCGTACGTCGGTCGAGATATTGTAATCTTCAGGAGAGTTTCAGGAAGGTTAGTTCAGAATCTTCAGGAAGATTTGTATTTGATTATTATATTAGTAGTATAATTAGAACAATATTAATGTAATTAGTAGTATGAGAAATGATGATATTAGTATAATGAGTAGGACATAAAATAATGGTAATTGCGTAATGAGTAGTTTATAAAATGGCGGTAGTAGTGTATTGAGTAGTATACAAAATAACAATATGAGGTGTATGAAAAGGGGTATAATTGGTCTGATATTAATTGTGAATATTCATTAGTTGTAGTATCTGTACGTAAACATAGCTATGATAGTGTAATGAGTATTACAATAAATGAGGATACAAGGCATAAACAATGGTGTATACTTAGTATAATATTCTTGTAGTTATTAGTAAATGGTATGACAATATTAAACGAGTTAGCAGTGCATGGAATACTAGTGAATGGCATAAATAATGGCATAATGTTAGTAAAATATTAGTGTGAATATCGTAATATTATAGTAGTACAAGTATGATGCGAGGGAATTAGTAGTATGTGAAATTGTAGTATTACTATAATTAGTATGGTAATGTTATGTGGTTGGTTGTAATGTTATGTAGTGTAGTTTTAGAGAATTTTATTCAATGTAATGTTAGCGCTCTATCAATATAATGTTAGTATAATTTGAATGTAACTATGATAGTGTTAGGATAGTACGAGTATATTCAGTGCAATATTTCTATGATATTAATGGAATATTAGTTTAATGTAACGAAATTTCTGTAGTATTTGAACAAATAGTACAATAACACTGTTATTAGTAAAAAAATAGTACAATTTAGTTGTACAAAATGTGGTGGTACTAGTAATATCATTGTTATGTAAAATAAAATTTTCAACCGAGCAAAAACAAAATTGCCTGTTGTTTTCTATTGTTGCAATTTTATCGCAAAACCACCTATTCGGGACATAAGACCAAACGGCATAAAGGAAAAAAAAACCCCGCCATTCCAGCGGTCCCCTACCGCTGGAAATCGACCGAATCCAGCGGTAGGTGACCGCTAGAAATTTTCGCCAAGAATACCGGGGAAGACAACCGCTGGAAAATAATAAATACTATTTCAGCAAACTAGAAAATAAAAAGATTTCCAGCGGACTGCAATCGCTGAAAATGAATAAAAAATCCAGCTAACCCCATCGTTGCTTTTTACTGTATAGAGACTATTTCTATGATTTTTTTACAACAACAACTATTTACGGAAAAAAATAACATGCGCATAGGGGTACTTAAGAAAAAAAAATCGAATCGGGACGCCAGCCGTCCGCCAGCCCGCCACGTGCAAATTCCAGAAGTTGGCGGCTTTGCTTCGCTGCGTTGGTTTGGGAAAGAAAAGGAGAGAGAATGTTCCGTTGTAATTACAGTACAAATTACGGTCTGTAATTACAAATCGATACAATATGTTTATGATTTACAAAAACCCATTTTACCCGGAACTCGAAAATCCGCTTAACCATACCCGAATCTCAAAATCCGGCTAAGCCTTAACCGAATTAAAATTCGGTATGGGAGCCCCACCCATACCCGAAATTCAAAATCCGAGTATGTTATTATCGAATTTAAATTCGGGTATGGGGTGGGGCCCCCATACCCGGAATTTCAAAATCCGTTTAAGACCTCCTCCTACAGCCTGCAACCACGTATAAAAATAAAAAAGACTCTAACGACGTTGAAAAATTTTGAAATTTTTTATGGAGGTTCTAGATAAATCAGTGATATTACCATAAAAATTTCAAATGATTTTAAGATCTGAGGAATTTTTTAAAATTCAAACAATACTACTGTCCTGATAAAACGTTGGCCGACAAGTTTGAACCGAATGAAAAATGAAACAAACCACGTTAGAAAATTTTAAAAATTTGTGTCCATGGTTATGATGCATCACTAATGTTCCCATAAAATTTTCATATAATGATCAAGCTCTATGAATTTTTAAAAATTCATACAGGCTAGTGTCCGATATGGTAAAATTCGCATAAAGAGTAATGCTCTAATTTTTAAAATTTATAAAGCTTGATAAAATTTTATGGGAACATTAATGATGCATCATAGCCATGGACAAAAAATTTCAAAATTTTATAGTCGACAACAACTCATGTTATGAACACTTAAATTATTTGTTGAACATATATAAGGGCACATACACTGAAAGTTCAGATGATAAAATAAGCAATAGATTAGATTATATTACAAGGGCATTACAACAGTGATGAAATTGCTTGACGAACTAACTAATGAAAGCACTGTTTGTCATGGTGGAACAAATGATCATTCCGCCTATCTGGGTACAGCCAGAATGATGTCCCACATTTTCAGATATTACCCGACCGTGTTAAATTTGCGATTTGTCATCTGGACACCGCTCAATTCCTACTATGAAAGAACTCCATGGGGATCCGCAGCTTCTCCCAAATTGCCGCCGAATGGGTGGCCTATGCCAGACGTCCTGTGTATAAGACATAATTTTTGGTCTTTTTATGTGGATTTGCCTCCCATATGGGCATGTCATCCCGATTCTCGGCGCCCCTATGTTAATACCACCGGGTTCCCGAATGGTTCTGCGCAACGCGCCAAGGATTTGTTGCGTCGGCGGACCTCGTACGGCCGCTTCCCCTTGTCCCTTCTTCTTCGAGAGGAGGAACCTCTTGCGTGTCCGTGTGTTGGTCTGGCATGAGACATGCGAGACGCTCGCTCGCTTTCGCTCGCACTCCACTATATGGTGCAGTGTGTGTTGGGCTTATCTTGGACAACCGAAGCGTGCTCGCAATCAATGCAAGATGCCCGCTTGGTTAAATAAACACCGTAGGCGCACTCGGTCCGGCTTTTCGGGCGGTAGTGGCACCACTGAGAGGGTTGCTCCCCGCTTATCCCATACTGAAAGTTTGAGATGTGGGTGGTACGCCTCCTGTCCACCCAGCTTGAAGTAGCCGCACCATTCATCCTCGGCCAAGGGGCACCTAGAGAACCTCCCGTCCGCTAGATCATCATGGCAGGTATCAACCATCGCCGCAGCCATGTTCGCAAAGGTCGGGCTGGGTGGCCCCGAGGAGGTTTCTCCTTTGACTTGAGTGAATTCGCAAGTTTCCTTTTGAACTCCTCTGTGTGATGAACTAGTTTAGAACTACTACTTTGTGAGTTTAACATGAGTATGTCGCATGAAACTCACCGATTGGTTGGCCCCTTGCCCACCGGCCCTAAGCTCTGGTCGATCTAGAAAAGGGACATATCCTGGTGGCCTCTCCCACCGGGTGAAGTTCTCGGGCGAAGCGGGGTAGGCGTCGTGGTAGTTGGAGAGAAATTGTGAGTCACGCCGTTCGCCGTCGATCCATTGGAAGAAGCAACACCGGTCCTTGTCCGAGAAAAGAAAGAACAATGCATGAAATGGTAGTGTTACCTGTATTGTGTGGAGACCAAGAGGTTTACCTCAGAGGTGCGGCACAACAAGAGTGAGCGCGCCGTCTCTCCATGGGTAGATTGCATCATCTTCGGCAGAGGTTGCAATCGATTTGGGTCGGGCAACTCCGGCAGAACTAGGGCGCCGACGCCATCGGCATCCGGATATTGGGGGCGGATGACTTCGCTGTCAAGAGGCGACGATAGAACGACATTGTGCCCTAATTTGTGTAGATTCAGTGACGCTTATTCCGGTTTGGTGTGTTGGATGTCTACCCTCGCCCCGCTTTTATAGTGGTGGTGAGGGTTACTCCACACAATTACAAAGACTTGTCCATTTTGATGGCCCGGCATCCTCTGTGAAAAGTCGCACGACGTGTCACCCATCATCAAAGCTGCACGACCTGTCACTTTCTAAGAAAAGCTGCATGACTTGTCACCCTTTGTCAAAGGCTGCACGATGTGTCACCCTCTGCCGAAAGCTGCACGACCTGTCACCCTTTGTCAAAGGCTGCACGATGTGTCACCCTCTGCCAAAGTCGCACGCACTGTCACCTCTATCGGCCGAGATGGGTAGTACTGGTCGCTGGTGGTCTGCAGAGTATTGTCGAATCACTTTGAGAAAGCCTGAAAGTTGCTCTCGTTGTACATCGCATTTCAAGGTGTGGTAAGCGCTGTCTATTCGGCCCACTTTGAGAAAGCGCGCATTTAACAAGACATGGGTGATTTGACATTATGCGAGCTACAATTAAAAATCTCGACAAGCTTAAGAGAAGCCGCATCATCAGACATTTAAGATGACAACACATGAGTGATTTGCCAAGACTAGTAGATACAATAAATTAAGAAAGACAACTTCAGAGAAAGCCGCATCGATTTATTTCAAATTTGGCAACACAAGAGTGATTTGACATGATACATTGGGGCGAGAACATTTCACACATAATCAAAGCCAAATGACTACATCTTGGGTGGATTGGGGCACCTCCTACGATCGTGTCTGTGTTATTTACATAATTTGCATTTTCGCAAATCGCCCACCGTGATCGCCCACGCCCATGTCACCTTGCAACTGGTGCCCTTGGCCTCCCATGTTGTGTGCGTCTAGTCACGGGATATGGTTTCGTGTTGGGCCTTCCATAATCTTGTAGTTTGCCCGATTGTGAACGAACTCATCTTAGGACGCCATGTGTTCTTCAAAGCATGCGCGGTGTAGTAAGGCGAGATGAACTGTGATGCATCGTTCCCACCCATGTCGCGGCATGCGGCGAGCACATGGGAGCACGGAATGTGTTGAAGCTTCGGCTTGTTGCACGTGCACGCCACTTGCTCGCCCCTAGTCGACATTGTTGTACGATGTCCCCGCGAGATACCCGGATGCATGTCTCCGCGCTTGCACATGACCTCAAATTTATTCGTCCCGTGTCATAAATCCCAGCGTGGGGGCCCGGGACGCCCTCGTTCATCTTTGCGGGGCCCGCCACGTCCCCATGTAAAGGGGGACACGTGCCCGTCAGAGGTGGATCGGGCGGGGGGCCTGGGGACGTCCTCATCTAAAGGGGGGACGTGCCTACAAGAGGACTACGCGAGGGGAGAGCCGAAAGCACCTCAGTTTCTCGTTGAACATTCTTCCCCGGAACCCGCAATCCTTCCACATATCGAAGAGCTTCCATGGCTTCTCCCTCGAGCTCAAGTGCGCCTGCGAAGAAAAGCACGACGACAGGGCTCCCGTTGATAGAATGCCCGAGATGCAAATCCACAATCTTTGAGGGCATGTCACAAACTGCCCCAAACCAATTCCGATTCTTCTTCAAGTGCACGAAAAACAATGAGGTCGGTTCTCTGTTCCTTTTGAGTTGTTACCATGTGTTCCCACTAACCTGCATTCCTTCCATGAAATCACGTGCATTAGGTCCCAACAAATTGTAGTTTCGGGCTTGGGAAGAGGAGTATCGAACGCAACTCCACATTTCGAGAACCATTATGCCAAGTTATGTCCAGGCAAAGCCACATGCTCCGCGGGCACCTTCCCAAGTCATGTCCAGGCAAGTTGCCATACAATCACGTGAATTGGTACAAAGAGATGAAGTAGAGCCTGAAGGGGATGTAGACCCTGATTTGTGTCTTCCTTACGATTACCAAAGTGATGACGAGGGTAAACGTTATGATTGGCAGTACTGTGAGGATGAGGGTATCGATATTGATAGTGATGGTTCGGGAAAGTTCTAGTCCTATTTTAATGTTAAGACTTGTGAACATATTGTAATGCTGATGCATGTTGCTAAGACTTCTTAAGATAATTGTAATATTGATGGATGTTGCTAAGACTTGTTAAGATATTGTAATGTTGATGGATGTTGCTAAGGCTTGTTAAGATATTGTCTATTCTTATGTTACATGGTTACATATCTGAGGTTTTTAAGAAGATATTGGTGAGATAAATATTTTAAATATAGATTTCTTCATTGTTTTTGAGTTCGTTTATGCATATTATAGCTTCTAAAGCTTATTACTTAAGGTTGTTCACTATTAATATTTATATGAAAAACATAATGAAATAAGATTATTTCTTTAGAATATGGTAATCTATACTTTGGTTAGCATTTCGAACTAATTTCATGAATTTTAGTGTTTAGTGTGGTATTATATTCATTCTTTGAAAAGGCCTATATATCATTAAAGTCTGTTATACAAAATCGGCCAAATGAGTGTATAAATTACCTTATCACTTAAGGATTTTATACTAGCAGGTTTTTGATGAACGACAAGTTGCAAATAAAATATTTTTCTAGATACAGTACTACATATCCTAAATATCATTTCTAATCTATTTTGCATAAGGTTTGCATTTAGACGAGTTATTCTACAGGCTGCCAAAAATGCTTCAATGTTTCTAATATTCGGAAAGCTTAACGCTTAGGGTTATTTTGCTAGCGAGTTTTATATGCAAATCATAACATAATGATATTCTATTTTCACAATATGGTAGTATATACTTTGAGGAGTATTTCTAAATTGGTTTTATAACTTTGTGTTTTGACGAGTTATTTTATCTGTCGTTGTTTTATGACATAAGGCTCTAGCAACATTATCATTTAGGGTGTTTGCTCTAACGAATTTTATATGACAAGCAAATCGTAATTGAGATGTTTTTCTATGCTTTGGTTGCCCATATACCGGGGTATGTTTCTGGACCATTTTCCCCAAAATTTATGTTTAGTCGAGTCATTTTACAAGCCACCGAAAAGGCTTAAGTATTTCTGAAACTGCACAGTTTGTGAACGTTTAGGGTTCTTACTTTAGTAGAATTCAGATAAAAAGCAAGTTATAATTGACATATTATTCTGGATTATGGTATTATACATACTAAACAGCTATTTTTTACAATTTACCTTCAAATTTACATTTAGACGACATACTTTACAGATTGCCGAAAAGGTTTAAGTAATATGGTTTTGGTGCAGTTTGTGGTCACCTAAGGTATTTGCGGCAACAAGTTTTATATGTGAAGAAGGTTATAAATGAAATGTTTCTCCAGATTATGGTAGTACATATATTATATAATGCTAGTGAACTATCTTTCACTATTTTTCATTTATATAAGATATTTTACGGGTTGCCAAAAAAGCTTATATGACCATTTTGGCTAGTTGTTGGTCAAGTGAAGTCATGAGTTCAATTGATTCAAAAGTGGTCTTAACAATTTCGAAATTTTGTAGAAATTTTTTTGTTGACAGAGAAAGGCATATAGTTTCCATTTCTTTTGGTTAATTCCTTCCCAATCCATATTGTGGTTTAAGAGCAGTAATTCATCAAATTTGACAGATTTTCTTACTGTTTTTAAATTTTCGAGCTATTTAATAAATTGCAAAATTTTTGAAAAATTTATATTTATGCATCTTATGTGTCCTATTATTTTATAAAATTATTTTCTATAGTATGTTGTTTGATATTTGCATGTGTTTCTTTAATGTATTAGTTTGGGTATTTAAAAGTCCTTAATTCAAAAATCAAATCTTCAAAATAAATGAATAATCCCAGAGATAAAATCAAATGAAAATCCAAATGTGCATTAAGATTCATGACATATCACTTTATTCATATTTCTTGGATTTTGGGATGTTCTGCACTTGTAAAAAAGTCGTGTCTCCCTTGGCTGGCCCACCCCGCCTTCTCGTGAAGTCCTCTCGGGGTGTATGAGTCTGGGCATTTGTCTCCTCCGTCTCATGGCTGTGATGGCCTGCAGACCTCCCGTGCTCGCTCAGAGGTCGAAATGCTCGCCTTGTGGAAGGAGGCCCGTTGGAATGTGTACTGCCCTCCGCCGCATGGATCTGGTTGTACCATGCACTTGCATCCTCTCTCCCTAGGGGAGCCGTAGAGTACGCTTCGCCGCTCGATGTGAGGTCCCCGCCGAGGGAGGAGGTCCATGTTCGCACACCAAGTAGCCCAAAGAAGGAAGGTAGGGGCGACATGAAGTCAAACTCAAAATCTCCGACTTCGCTCGGTGTTGTGTGTGACCTGCGTCCGCCCCGGCGAGTGTGATAAATGGGGCACCTCCGGTCAGGCGGAAGGACCGGGTCCTTCGTCATGGTGTGCGAAGGCCTCAGCTGGTACTTCAACGGGGGGGACAGAACGACGTCGCGATGAATGGCTCGGTGCATGGGACGTGGATGCACGACGTCCAGCATCATGCACGTCAGCACCGGAGGGACAACTCATGCAGGACCGCCTGGCCGGTGAGTTATGAGCAGGGTCCATGGGAGCATCTTCGTAGCTGCGGGCGGGAGGACGTGAAGATCCTCCAAGACGACGGATCGCCGAGAGGAATCGGGACCCCTTAGACGCGAGGTACCGTCTCATCTGATTTCGGTGACGAGGAGCTAGAGGTGCTGCAGCTTGGGCCGCAAGTTGATCCGCTTGGGAATATAGCTCCGATGCCTCTGGCGCTCGCATGGCAAGATGGGGGTATTAGAACTTGGGTAGAGAAATTTACTAAGGCATTAGTACGATATTGGGAGTACCAAAATATGGATTTGTCGAGATCGGTCCTCCTGATAGGCCATGGCTCGTTCCTCGACCTCCTCGCTCAGTAAAGTGGGACGCGTGCGGGCAAGGTACCATGTAAGGTAGTTGTCATATTCATCGGGGTCATATGGCCCAGAGGGATGGACAACCTCCTCAAACGCTGTCTCCATCCATCGTGTAATATGCGGAGCGTGGACGACGGTCCGATTCATCATGGCCGCCTTCCCTTCAAGGCTTCTCCTATAATCGCAAGGACGAAGATTTTGAAATTTGCATATAGGGGCCAAATATTTAAAATAATTAAATGCATACCCATGAGAGCTCCTGCCCCGCGATGTCGAACAGGACTAGTTGCCGCCACCCCAATCGCTCGATCCGCTCGAGCGAGTAGACCTCGACCACGCTCATGTACAAAAGGAAGCACGAGTCATCCACGTGCCGTGGTCGACCATGCAACAAGAAGAGATACGGCCGTCACCGCAAGCTCTTCGGCTCGTTGCATGGTCCATGGATCCTGTGTGACATGTTCGCGGTCAAGAAGTCCAAGTCGGCGATAACACGATGTAGCTCGTGATGGTCACCAACAAGAACCATCGAGTCGGGCGCAGCATCCAACGGTGCCCCATTGTAGAAGGCGAGTATTCTCCTAAGCATGTCATCTTCACGACAACAGGTAGTACCTCCCACGCATTCTCTACCGAGAGATCGGAAGGTACTCCCAACTCCACATTCAAGGAGATGCACGATCTAGTAATAGTGCCCTCAGAAGTCCGCCGATGGCATGCATCGCACAAACCACTGTAGGTGTCCGCTAGGACCACGATCCCCAAATTGTAGGTCGATGTCATCAAGGTTGCCTACCAACCGACGAGCAATCCACACGATGTGCGGAAGATGATGTCTCCTATTGCCGTCGTGAACATGACACCACCCAAAGCAAGTAGTACAGTACACTTCGTAGTGGCGCCTACCGTAGCCTTTCGATCATCGGTGGGCATAGATTGTATTCTGTAATCCTCAGAGCCAAGTCATGGAGACACCATTTTCCTTCTGTACGTATGGGACACCGAACCTGCATGAACTCCGGATTAAGAGAGTCGATAATATCGTGCACATTACAAACATGAAATAACGTTATGTCATGTAATACCTCTCCGCGATGTAGTGCTGCCAGTGCTGTCTGCTGGGTCGAGGAAGAACCAACGGCTGTCCCCTGATGGGCAGGCCGGTTAGCATGGCCACATCCTTCAAAGTGATAGACATCTCACCGAACGGTAAGTGAAAGGTGTGTGTCTCTGGCCGCCATCGGTCGACGAGACCGGTGAGAAGTGCACAATCGATGGTAGGCATGGGTGTGGTCAAGCCTCCTGCGAGCTGAGCCCCATCCATGAGGACCGCAAATGGTAGTAGACCTGCACGAGCTAGTGGAATGTGGAATCGATAGTCCAGCTTTTTTATCTTGTGCAGTGATCGGCTTGCGAGAGGGGGCAACTGAAACATTAACGACTAGCACTGTATGAATTTTTAAAAATTCATAGAGCTTGATCATTATATGAAAATTTTGTGGGAACATTAGTGATGCATCATAACCATGGACAAAAAATTTTAAAATTTTCTAACGTGGTTTGTTTCATTTTTCATTCGGTTCAAACTTGTCGGCCAACGTTTTATCAGGACAGTTGTATTGTTTGAATTTTAAAAAATTACTCAGATCTTAAAATCATTTGAAATTTTTATGGTAATATCACTGATTTATCAGGAACCTCCATAAAAAATTTCAAAATTTTTCGACGTCGTTAGAGTCTTTTTTTATTTTTATACGTGGTTGCAAGTGATTTTGAAATTCGGTATGGGGCCCATTCATACCCGAATTTGAAATTCGGTAATGGCATACTCGGATTTTGAATTTCCGGTATGGGTGGGGCCCCATACCCGAATTTGAATTTCGGTTAAGGCTTAGCCGGATTTTGAGATTCCGGGTATGGTTAAACGGATTTTCGTGTTCCGGTAAATTTGGGTTTTTGTAAATCACGCAAACATATTGTATCGATTTGTAATTACAGACCGTAATTTGTACTGTATTCCAAAATTTCCGGCAATTCTGACGTTCCCGGTATCGCAAGACTAACGGTCTTTGGTTTGAACTTTGAAGTGAACTTTTATCATAATTAACCATAGTTAATTGTGGTTTGGCATACTTTTTTTTAGCCAAAATACAGTACTATAAGTCTGGCAAAAAAACCAAATATATAACGCGTGAAACATAAAGCTAAAAAAAGTCTAATAACTCATAATTATAGAAACGAACTAAACACCTGCATAATAACGTATAACGCATCTAAATTTAGATGTGACAAAGTTAGCTTTAAACTAAATATACCTTAATTTTTTTAGCCAGTGTCACGTCATATGTTTATGATGTTTTCTAAGGCTTTAATTCTGCACTCTCTCAAAAAGAAAAAAAAAATATCCCGGATCATGGCACGTTCGGGCATTTTCTATAAAATCAAACCCTTTTTCTGGGGAAAAAAAAATGGAACTCCCATTGGCGAGTTGCGCGGTGCGCATGATGGTTGGCAACGATAGGCCCAAGAGAACTTCCCGGGGGGTGGTCCAGCCGTGGAGATCACTAGGCCCAGTTGATACCCACGGTCCATCTATCTTGTCTACTCCTCTACATTCTCAAGGCTGTTGAACATCAAAAAATGCCGTAGACAACAAACAAATGCATATGAGCTCAATGCAAATGCTACCGGTCCTGCTTCAGAACGATAAATAAATGGTACTACCTACCCCAGTAGAAGACTAAGATTCCTGAAACCGGAATTGGATATCTGAAAACTGCTGATGGTCGCCAATCATAGAAGCTAAGCATTCAGTCATTCACCACAAGACCTGCACTTGGTGAGAAGGTTCTCTAAATACTACTAATTAGCAATAATAGCGCGCTACGCTGCGCCGTTCTGTAGAGTCGATAGGACCCGTCAGCAAATCCATAGGATCGTATTTTTTGGTTTTCATATTTGTTTTAAAAAATAGGTCGTTAGCTATAAACCTTCACCGAATCCACGTTTTCTTTTAGAAAACCGCGGCTACAACCCGTCGTCTGATAAAATTTGTCGAAGCTTCGATTTCCATAATTTTTAAATAAAATGGGTCGGTAGGACCTCCTGGCGAATCTATGGGATATTACAAACCTTCGATGAATCCGCGTTTAATATACGGGTTACTATAAACCGTCGACGAATCTGTGTTTTTTTTAGAAAACCGTGGTTGTTTTTTTACGCATTTCGAGATATTTGATCGTTTTTTGGTTTTTTTGTGTTTGTAAAAAAAACGGATCGTTAGGATCCGCCGGCGAATCTATGGGTCGCTATTCTTTTTTTGTTTTTTGTGTTTGTTAAAAAAAAGGGTCGTTAGGATCCGCGAATCTACGCGTCATCAGAAATTTTGGACGAATCTATTTTTAAAAAAAAAAAACCACGGTTATGACCCGTTGGCAAATACAAAAAAAACCACGGTTATGACCCGTTGGCAAATACACAAGTTGCTATAAAGTTGACGCGTGTTTTATTTAAAAAATCGTGGTTGAATCTGTGTTTTTTGTTTTTCTAAAAGAAAAGTCGCCGTTTTTTTATGGATTTCCTTTTTAAAAGGTCGCTTTCGGACGTAGGCGTAATCCATGGAACGCTATAAACCTTCGACGAATCTGTTTTTTCGTTTTTAGTTTTTGTGTTTGCTAAAAAAATGGGTTGTTAGAACATTGGCGAATCTATGGGTCGCTATAAATCTTTAGGCGAATCTCGTTTTTTAAAAAAGCGCGCATTCTGACCGTTGGCAAATCCATAAGTTGCTATAAATCTTCGACGAATCCGTGTTTTTTTTGTCGGTGCGTGTTTTATTTAGAAAATATTTTTTTCGAGAAAACGGAGAAAGGACCTAAACGTAAGAATCAGGGACATGTCTGTTAATTTTTTTGGACCTGTTCGCTATCATGAAAAATTAGAAAAGGGCTTACTCGCGATTTGAACTTAACTGGAGGTTTTTCCTGTAAAATACCGCGTCAGGGACCCAAACGCGAAGAAAAAATAAAAATCTTTGTCTCACAAAAAATCGCGAAGGACCTATTTGTAATTCATAGGGACCTATCCGTAATTCGAAGAAACAGAGGGGTTTTTCTGCAAATCGGCTTGGCTGACATGTGGGAGGGCTGGCTGATCGGCAATCTCTTGCGTTATAAAGGGTGTAGCCATACTCATGTACCGAATTTTTTTTTTAATAATACATTTTTTATTCGAAATTTCAAAAATATTCGAGCGAAAAAAAAATTTCAGAAATATACCTGCCGCTTGGTTAGGCGTCTGTGAGTCTAAATAGAAAAATACACGAACGCAGTGCGGAGTGCGCGTGACACGACTCCACTGTCGACGATTTAAAGTGCGACAGAGGCCGAAAAGGCCCCTGCCGCACTACATTTAACGTCTTGAAGGAGCCGAAAAGGCCCCTGTCGCACTACTAACGTCTTGAAAGGAGCCCGTCGCCGCGACTAAAGGGCTACAAGAATCTGAAATTTTGTATTTAATATTTTTGTTGACAATTTTGTTGTAAATTGGTTGTACATAATTGATGTATTGAACCGGGAATCGAAAAAATTATTTTATTTCGTTAGTGATACGCATTTCACTTAGGGGTTTTCGTAACCTCGTAAGGTCCGCCGAATATGGGCGAAAAATGACGGGAAAAAGCACGGCGGCCTCATAGCGTGGCATACCACTTCGATCTTTGGCGAGATGATCGGACGTTGCCCGGCATTTTGTTACCAAAATCGAAAAGGCACTCACAGCGCGAACAGCGGAAATCGTGGGCCACTTAGGGGTTTTCGTAGTCCACGAGACACGCCGGACATGGTCCAAAAATCTGAAAAAAAATCAAGGCGGCCCACGCAATGCGGGCTACCACTTACGTATGGGCGAGATAGCCAGACGTTGCCTCGGCATTTTGTTGCGAAAATAGGAAAAAGCACTTGCGGCCTCGGCATTAGTCGTGCGACAGGTGCCTTTTCGGCTCCTGTCGCACGTTCGCCGTGCGACAGGCGCCGTTTCGGTTCCTGTCGCACGTTCGTCGTGCGACAGAAGGCCACGTCAGCGCCCGGGCACCTGTCGCCCGTGTATTTTTCTATTTACGCCCCTGTCGCACGTCCAACGGGCGACAGAGGTATATTTCTGAAATTTTTTTTTCGGTGGAATATTTTTGAAATTCCAAATAAAAAATGTATTATTAAAAAAAAATTTCCTCATGTGCCAGCATCAGCTCCGCACTAACACTCCCTTCGTAGATCATACTAGCACTGATCACAACACACACCAACCTACACCTCTGCTTCGGTGAAACAGCCAGCCCGCACGAACTTAGTGCTAACACTCATGGCAATTGGCAACATTCACATTGGAGTAGGAGCACCACTGGTGTTTCCAACATGAGTCTGCAGCAGCTAACCGGATCGGTCTTGATTCACACTGATTGAGGCGGTTCAGGGGCCGCCGGCGCCGCTGAGGATGTTGAGCGCGGCGAGGGCGGCCTTCTGGAACCTCTCCCTGTCGTCATCGAGCGCCCGGCCCTTGTCGGCCACGGCCTCCTTGGCCCGCTCAATCTCCGCCTCGATCTCGCCGCCGCACTGCTCGATCTCGCCCGTCATCTTCAGCATGCTCTGGAGGGCATCCTGCACCTGCTGCGACACGTCTGCGGGGAGACGATCCACGGCCGTGTTAGCGTTAGCAGTTGAGGATCCTTTTACTGTCATCTGGGACGCGAAACAGGTGCCTAGAATTCTAGTATCGGCTTGCAAACAATAGGCGAGCTAATGTATGCTGATCCATGCATCTGTGAATCATCTCTAGTGTATGCGTTTCGGAATCTACCAAGTGAACCACGCACACGTCACACATCAATTAGAGGTAGTTTCTGCAGGGGATTTCTCTCCCCTTTTTTGCGATTTTGGTTCTACAATCTCACATGTACTGGATAAATAAGATAAATAATAAGAAGGCAAAACACCAACCAAATTGATCATAACATATCGAAGTGGAATTGGGAAATAAACCAACTCGAGGATAACCAAGACCAAATCGCAATTCCATGTACGCGATGCGATGAGTTTGATCGATTCAAACAACGCGAGGCCCCGGGCTCAATCCCCGTACCTAAAATCAAACTATTCCCCAAAAATTTAATTACGCCGGATGTCTTGAACCCCCAACTCTAGGTTGAATCTCGTCGATCGAGCACCAGCACAAAATGGGAAAACCAAACGAACCACACGCACGAACTCGTGCGATCACGGCGAGCGAGCAAACTTGGGGAGGAGAGCGACCGAGCAAGCACCGCAACGAGACGGGAGCCCTAACGTTTTTTTGGGGGGAGGGCGCACCGAAGAGGAGCGCGGAGAGCTTGGACTCGCCGTAGTCCTCCGCCGCCGACGGCGCGGCCGCGTGCGATCCCGACAGCGAGTGCGACATCTCTCTCTCTCTCTCTCTCTCTCTCTGTGTTGTGGTGTTGTGGTGTACGCGTGCTGAAAGCGATCGTCACCGTTCGTATTTATATGGACCGGAGAACGACGAAATTGGTTCGTGGGCGTGAAATCCGTCATGGCCAACTTTTCCGAGAGATTTTGGGCTTTCTTTATGTGGTGGACCGCCTAGGCCTCCTCACTCCGGCCCAGTAATATCCCGGTTGTGGCAAAACAAAATTACCGAGCATTTTTATTCGGCGGTTTTTTAGTAGGAACTCCACTCCACTTTGTGGAACATGTGTCCACGTCCATATGGGGTGGAAATGTGAAATCCTACTCAAGGTTCTGGTCACCGGCCGGAAACTGGTGATTTTTGGATTTGTCAGGGGACCGATAAGAATGCATACCGCTCAAATTTTACCGGCTGGTCACATTTTCATATAAAGTTCATCTAAATGAAAAAATTCATTAAATTTCAACTCATTTTCATCGTTAATTTTGTGTATATTTGAATATATATAGTTAATATCTACAATTTTCCATATCTTTTTTCTCAAACCTGCAGTAAAATTTTTAACCAGTTACCAGGACCCTTATCCTATTCTAGGGATGGCAATCAAATGTGACGAGCACAGGTAGTGCTTGCACGTACCTATGCCCGTTAGCTATAATCTCCTCTACGGATATACCAATGAAGAGTGACAAATGAAGAATCTTGTCCACACTAGTCACCCGCGGGTACCGAATACACGTAGGCATACCCGTTTACTTAACACCATGAACAATCTTTTCAATCAAAAGGCGTTAGGAGCTAATGAGTTAGGGTACTGATATAATCTTTTTGATGAAATTGTGAGAATCAGCTATATTTTGTGGATTGAAGAATGATTATCAATGATTCAAAATTTCAAATGTACATGAAAATGAGAATTAAACTAACACATGCAGACTAAGAACGCATAGATGGTCAAGTTTAACAATTAAAATAGAAATAGTTCATTAGTTATCACACATGCTCAAGTTCAACAATTGAAATGGAATTATTCATTAGTCATCACACACATTACAAATTGTCCATGACGGCATCACTAATCACAAATTGCAAATATGAGGTACCATAAATTAGGGAACTGGGGGTCGACTGGGCACTTGTTGTGGCCCATATGTCAGTAAAAGTTGGCGGATAATCGGGCAGAATAGGTACGGGTGAAACATTTAGACGTCCAATTCATTTTAGTTTTAATAACTAATGATAATCGTGAATCAATAACTAATATTTTTCTTCGAGATTATTAAAAATAGACATGGCATGCAATAAAGCATGGAAATGAAGCTAAACGAAGGTCAAAACATCAAGCTTAATTGCCAAAGTATAAAAATTAAGAACCTTTTATAACTTTTACCGATCTTGGTTGTCGGACCTAAATATGTAAATCCGACCCTCTATATATTTCACGCTAGCCTAGGATCACGCTAGTGCACACTAACTTAACATAGATGAATACCACAATCATACTCAACATTGACATAAATAAAACTTCATAAAATTAAATATAACTTGTTAAGTGACCTTATAGTCCACCTTACATGAGTACTCTACATATGGCTAAGATTAAAAAATAATAAAACTACAGCGAAAATAATTTATTTGTAGCAACTCTTCAATTTACCACAAGCAACTGACAAGATTCACATCCTAACTGGTTGTCTCCTCTAGTACTCCTCATCGTAAGTAGGCATAGCCTCCTCTCTAACTTCTGATTTATTGTTGCAAGGGGTGGGTACATAAAGCACTCAACAAGTTGTGAGCATAATACAAGTCTAATATACTATATGCATGGATTATTCCAAAGAAATGACTAACATGGTTATTTTGCAATAAAGCAGCATTTATAAAAGAATAGCATAAATAGATTGAAATAACAGTGTAACAAATAATAACAATAATAAATTTCTCAATTATTTCTCAAATAAACCAACTCATAACCTTCAATCATTTCCATACTTCCATAGGCATACAACCTCTATTCCCAAATTTATTTTAATAAAAACAAACCCTTGATTATAATCAACGAACAATGCTCAATATCGCAAGCACGGCTATTCGAATAAATTTGACACTCTGTAGAGGTTATACACTATACCCACAAGATACAATCATACACCATAAAGACGAATAATCATAACAAAGCCTTTTCAATGCCCTGCCTAAACCTAGCATTGCCTGCTGAGGTTTCAACATTGATGAGACTGGTTACCACATTCAAGACCCCCTCTTGTGCCTTGTTAGTCTACCCGTACACCCAGAATCCATACCACCACGACAGTACCAAAGCTTAGACATAACAAATTAATCAACTAAGTCTGTCCCATACCAGATATGTGGTTGTATGAATGACTCAGTTCAAATGCTTGCAATGTTAAGTTCTTAATTGACCAAAGCAAGACTAACCAAAAATTCACCATTACCATTACCATCAATTACCATTATCAAAAACAATGTGATCGTCCAAATACCACATTGGCCCATTATAAAAATCACAACTCTTGCCACTTGCCTCAGTCTAAATCATTTTACCACCACAATTGTTTTGCCATGCATCACATGCCATCAACAACATTGTGTGACAACACCTGACACACATATTCATAAACACGTCCTATATTCCATTAAGCAAGATTAACTGATATCAATAACTTGTTGCATGGCTAAGCACACTACTTATGTTCCAATTAACTCATATTGGCAATTAATAGCTACCCACTAGTAAAGAACTATATGAGGGTGACAAATGAAATATGACATGCAAATAACAAGGTATATATAATTTAATTTGGATGAGCACACTACTTATGTTCCAATTAACTCATATTGGCAATTAATAGCTACCCACTAGTAAAGAACTATATGAGGGCGACAAATGAAATATGACATGCAAATAACAAGGTATATATAATTTAATTTGGATGAATAGCTAATCCCAAATTAATTGAAACAAGTATATATTTGAATTAGTATGCATTAGTTTAAAATAATATAATTTTAGAAATATGGATTCAACATGATCAAAGCATAATAAGCAAGGTGACGTTGTGACTTCACAGCCACTTGATCAAGAATCAAAGGCCAAGAACAAGGCGGCTTAAGGTTAAGTAGCTGGTGGGCTAACGCTAGCTGTGGCGTGAGAAGTTGGGTTGGGCCTGGCTCGGCTCGACCCAATACTATTCAAAACCCTTTCAAATACATTTTCCTCATAAAATTAATCCCATAAATTTAATAAACCCAAATAAAATAGAAACAAATTCTTAAAAAAATTGAAAAATATTTTAGTGTATTTGGAACTCAAATAAAATATTTCCAATAAAACATTATTTAAACTTTTAGATTTATAAATAACTTTTAACAAGAGGCTTAATTCAAATAAATCCAAGATAAATTAAATAAATTCTAAAAAATTCCCAAAAATATAAAATAAATATTAAATACAATAAATGCAAAATTTTGGGATGTTACATTGGTGTTTTGAAAAAATATCAAGTTGCTAGATTAGGTGTCGTACTATTTAAGAGGGATCTTGGCTAGTAATTTGATGTTGATCAAGTATGTTGGCTCAAATCATGCACACTTAAGGTCATAAATGTTTTGCATTAAGTCATCTTTGAAAATTCAGAAAATTGTCAGCATGACCAGTGCTACCGACCATGTGAGAGTAGTGCTACCGTTGGGTTGGTAGCACCGGGCTTATAGCCGGCGTGTATTTTACAGAGAAGGGTGTCCTTAGACTCAGCATAATCGGTGCTAGCGGCCATGTGGGAGCAGTGCTACCGCTCCAGCGGTAGTATCGACCCCAATGGTCGGTGCATTTTTCACAGAGAAGCACTTTTCTGGCCTGGTTGAAAAATATAGGTTCGGTGCTATAGTCCTAGTTGGGCGGTAGCACCGACCCTTAATAGCAACGGTTATTGTCAGTGCATTAAATGCACTATTTCGACTGTTAGGTTAGGTTCCGGTGCTACCGACCCTACATGGATGGTAGCACCCGATTTGCTAAATTATATGTATTTTCTCCCCAACTGTTGGAATTGTTGGTGGGACTATAAATACCCCACACCTGCATACTAGAGCACTCTTGGACTCTCATTGAATACATCTAAGCTCTAGCAAGTCTTCTACTCATCCTTGTGTATTAAATTCTCATTTTGAGAGAGAAATGAGTATTCAAGTGTTGCATTTAAAGTTTGAGCCATTAGACACTTAATCGACCTTAAGCAAACGTTAAAATATGTTACTCTTGGAGGTTGCAGCCTGCTATACGACTTGGAGGCAAAAGAACTGGTGATTTTCTCAAAGGAGATTGTGAGAAATCACGGTTGTTTGTAAAGGTCGGAACTCACGCTACTTGAGAGTGGGGAAGAGCTACCATATTGATCATGGAATGCTCATTTGCGCAAAGGAGCCGACTTGAGTTGGTCAAGCTACCTCATCGTGGATTAGGGGAGACCGGCAAATCTTCGAGACCAAGGAATAAATATTGTGTTAATCTCTTCTTGTGGTTTGATCGCTTACATTTATTTTGGGCAATTTACTTTCCTAGCTTACTTTTCATATTGATCTTGTCTTAGGATTGTAATTGTGCTTATATTTAGTTTGTTGGTGCACTTAGCGAAATCTAAATGATTTAGACCTTAATTATCAAAAATCATAATTCTAGCCTTACTTGATTATTTATTACAATTAGAGTCAAAGAATTTTAAAAACCTCCTATTCACCTCCTCTAGTTGGTTATCCTTTATCCTACAACAGGTAGGGTTCACTATACTTGTGCCCGTTTTCCCGTCGTGTAAAGTTTGGCCCCTATAAATATACCCGTAAGCAACAAAAGAGGAATATGCCCACCCCTATTAGGGTGGTTTTTACCAACGGGTTCACGAGTAATCAGTAAGATCGCCATCTCTATCCTACTCTACATTAACTAAAAATGTAAATAAATGGAGGATTTTAAAGAGGGCATTTGAGTGCTTCATATATAGGAAACAATTACGAGAATTCAGGAAGACGGAACCTGCAATTTGTCATGTGTCAGACATAAGAAAACTTTTATGAGGTTGGCATTTGTGTTTAGACACCTCTACAATTCCTTAATATTATAGGAACTTTTGGGGGACATTATTTTTTTTCAAACACCCATATAGGAAATCTGTAGTTTACCCCAAAAGGATTAATATCCTGTAAACTTCTTTCCTTTTTTTTTCTCCATTTCAATCAATAACAGCCTTGAAAACTTGTAAACACAATTTCCAGACTGCTAGTCGTGTAACATACCGAATATTACTTTGCACGACTAGCCATTTCTTAGAATGACTACCTTACACGAGTTCAAAAAAAAAGAAGGGAAGAATGACTAGCTGACACAAGGCTAACATGCACCAAATCGGTTAACCATTTTATCCTTCAATTAGGATCAAATTAAATGTCCAAAACCATCTAAGCTAGGCAGTGCACAAGAAAAACCTAGGTTTGGGACCCCAAACACTGTCCAAGCCTGAGACGAGATGGGGCCATATTCTATAGAACCCAATACAAACAAATCAAATAGGGCTTAATTGTCCAGTGCGTTGGGCCCCCTCAACAGGACCCAATGGACCACCCTATTCCATGGCCTCAACCTCGACCAAGGGGCTTGGTAGGTTTAGGGTTTCTTTCAATCTTGTTCTTTGCATAGTAGTAATGTACATGTGAGCCCGATAGGAGGCTCTAGGTCATCATGCGAAACTATGTGCCCACTAGGAGGCAAATATTTGGAATAATGTCGCGTAACTAGGTGACTCCAAATTTACACATATGTTCATGTTGACATTGGTTGCATGAAAATAAAGATGTCCGTTTGTGCCACCGACCGCCAGATTTTAGTGTTATGAACCGATCGATCGACAGTCGCATAGTTGTGCTGAAACTATGTCAGAATTGGAAGATAATTCGAGCCCTAGGGAAACTGAATTACAAAGCTGCTGTTAGTTCCGTAGATTTGAAGATAGTTTTTGACATAGATTTTTTTTTTTTTTACAGTTCTTGTGATACGGTTGAAATTAAACATAACGCCCACCTTCATCTTGACGTCGTGGTTGTTTTCCATTCTACCCGTGATGACATTATGATTATGCATATAACTAAGCTTAACACATGATTGAAATTAAAGCTAGGACATTAATTTAAAGAAAATCACAAACCAGAAGACAGAATGACAGATTGCGTGATACCAGCAAGCAATGGAATCATGGAGAGGGTCACGGGTTCAGCACATTACCAACTTGTACGCTGAAATGGACGTCTCTGGAACACATGCAAATTTTGGCCAAAATATGTCGCTGTCCTACTTAGAATGTCGTCAAGAGATCACCTTGTCGTACTAGTACCAAAAGTTCGGCCAAAATATACATGTAGAACCACGACATCACACATTCACACTAAGTTATTGTCTGGAGATTGGGCACTTTGCAAGAATTCAGAATATAGTTCAAAATAAGTCCCAAGCCCCTAAGTCTATTGCGCCAGGATGCAACAAAATATAGTAAAAACCCTGTTTGCACCTAAATTTAGCAGGTATGGTCAATATTGGCAAGTCCTGGGTCAATGAAACATAGAAAGAATATAACTTAGGAATATCTCGGAAAATCTGTTTGGAAGGAAGAGGCAAACACCTGACATCGCTCATCGGGTTTGGAAAAGAAGAGACCGACAGAATACTACTCGTCATATTTGGAAAGGAGAGGCCGATATGGATACTAATTGACAACGTATTCTATCGGGACTACGGGTGGCTATAGGCTATATAAGACATCCAGAGGCGAGAGAGAGGACGCCGTGAGCCAACCCACAAACACGCATCTACTTTTCCTTTACTTTCCTATCAATTAGGAGTAGCCAATTTAGCTTGTAATCTTTCATCTGTAATACTCTTTGATCAATCGAGTTCTTGATCGCCGGTATTGATCTTTGTTGCATTACACCCTTTTGGTTCATCTTTTCTTCGATCTTATTATGCATCGCCTTTTTCGGAAAAAGTGGCCTATTTACCCCATCCCATCTTTCCGCCGGACGACTAGACTTACTGATTCTTTGATCGAAATCGACTTGCATAAGTCGATTAGATCCATTTATCTTCTTGCCGATTGCAAGGTCAAATCGGTCGGGCACGCCTACACACTTGAACCCGGTGTTCGTCGGTGTGTTGAGGCCGAAAACCCTCCGTCAAGTTTTTGGTGTCAACACATTTTTGGTACACGGTGGGACCAAAGAACCAATCTACAGGATGAACATAAACAAGTCCATCGCCCGATCGACGTCAACACGGAGGTGATCATCGCCGCCACAATGGAGGACTTGACTCTGAGCAAATGACAAGAGATCGAAGAAAGAAAAAGCGCCGAGGAGATGATGTTGAGTCGCTACCAAAAACCCGACGAGGGTTATCCAAAACAGCTCTCCGACGCTCAACCCTATCGGCGATACCAACAAACCAAACCGATCGGGTAAGTCGATACATGCCGCCTCGCCGAAGTTATCTTCTATGATTGAGCAATCGGTACATCATGCGCCGATCAACCAATCATCGCCTTAGTCACAACCTTGGGGCCGATGATAGAAAACAGCGTTAAGACAATCGCTCAAGAGTTGGCCACGTCAGAAGTCTGTTAGAACCATTGCAACAACTTCCGACGATCCGCTTACTGTGGGCGCCAACTAACGTGGCGGTTAAATCGGCATCGGCAATTCTCGCATACCGACTCAACCCACGGTCTTTGAAACAATCCGATGGATTCACTCAAGATTATGCATATACCGATCTTTGCAAAATCCAAAGACGTCGGCCACGCTATTGCCTTATGTATCGCTTGGTGCATATACCCAATCGGCTACACAAATTAACGAGCACATGTACAGCCGATTCCGACCGCGAATCAGCGACTCACGAGTGGTTGCCTACACGAACCCTTTGCACCCGTGCGAGCCACCGCACCCAGAGCCGATGAAGCGGATCAAGCGCCACAACAATACAAGGAGGTGATACCCATCGGCAACCCGAGCTAGCACTCGAGGCGGATGTCATTATGGCCAAAGCCTAATCGGCACCGAAGTTCGCACTCAAAGGTGGGGGCTGCATTTATGACCAAAGGCCTATCGGCAACCCGAGTTGGCACTTTCGGGGCGGATGTCAACTGGTCAACCAAATCTCGATCAGATTGAGAGACCGGTTTGGCACGCAACCAAGGGGTAGGACGGTCGGCTCATCAAAGCCCGTGCGGATTACATTGATCACATGGCCTATCCACGTAATTACCGAGTCCCGGACTTTGCCAAATTCTCGGGGACGATTCACATTACCTTAGAACACATCGGACGATTTATTGCCCAATGCGTGAAGCCGCCCGATCCGATGGGCTAAGGATTAGATTGTTTTCATTATCATTGATCGAACTGCTTCACGTGGTTCATAAATCTTCCTCCAAATTCGGTCCACTTCGAACGATTTAGAGAGTCGATTTCATGAATACTTCTTCACCGAAGCCAGAGCTCGAATCGCCGATTTGAGCTCGGTCCAGAGGTCCGGAGAATCAAAGAATTGAGTACATTAAGAGATTCAGAAAGGTTAGGAATCGGTGTTTTGGTGTAACTTTGCCCGATAATCAGTTAGCCTATTTGGCTTTCCATGGGTTAAATTCCCCATTAAAGGAAAGATTTGGCGGGCAAGAATTCACTGATTTGAGTCACCTACTACACCGAGTATCGGCTCAAGAAAGTCGTTTCTCCAATGATAATGGCTTCAAAAATGAATTTAGGAATAATGAAGACAATATACAATCGGTTTTAGAGGATAGCCGATTACAATTCGTACAGGAACTAGCCATGAAAGAGGATGTCAACCCTTTTTCGATCAACATGGTCCACTGCTCACGCAAAGGAAAGGAACCTATGAACGAAGAACCTAAGCCGATCCAACGGGTCAACATTCAGTCCAGTTCAAAGGGCAGCGTTCTCATCGGCAAGATAATTGGCCAAATAATTTGGGAAGAGCTCGCCGACGACACCCCCCCAATGGACGTCAACATGGTGTTTACTCTGCCAATCAAAATTAAAATAAAGTCAGAATCGGCTAAAGAGGCATTCATCCAGCTATGAATTGGCTACGAGGAAGCTGAGTGTGTATCGGCTTAATATTCAATAGCCAATGAAGTACAAGCCGATGATAGAGATTTTTGAAGATAACAAGTTATCTCCCAAAAATGGGGGCATATGTTTGCACCCAAATTTGGCGTGTATGGTCAATATTAGCAAGTCTGGGTCAATGAAACATGGAAAGAATATAACTTAGGAATATCTCGTAAAATCTGCTTTGGAAGGAAGAGACCGACACGGATATCGCTTCATCGTGTTTGGAAAAGAAGAGACCAATTCAATACTACTCGTCATATTTGGAAAGGAGAGGCCGATATAGATACTAATTGACAACGTATTCTATCAGGACTCTGGTCGGCTATAGGCTATATAAGACATCCAGAGGTGAGGAGAAGAGGACGCCCAGAGCCAACCCACAAACACGATCTACTTTTCCTTTACTTTCTGTCAATTAGGAGTAGCCAATTTAGTTTGTAATCTTTCATCTGTAATACTCTTTGATCAATCGAGTTGTGCATCGCGGTATTGATCTTTGTTGCATTACACCCTTTTGGTTCATCTTTTCTTCGATCTTGTTAAGATCGCTTTTTGGGAAAAAGTGGCCTATTTACCCCATCCATCTTTCCGCCGGATCGACTAGACTTACTGCTCGCTTTGATCGAAATCGACTTGCATAAGTCGATTAGATCCATTTATCTTCTTGCCGATTGCAAGGTCAAATCGACTGGCACGCCTACACACTTGAACCCGGTGTTCGTCCGGTGTGTTGAGGCTGAAAACCCTCCGTCAAGTTTTTGGTGTCAACAAACCCATTCACGCACTGCTTGGATAGAAAGGTCTTTGGTAAGAATTTTGAAATATTTGTAATAGTCCTTATGAGATTCCCGTGAAATTTGGATATTTCAAACAAGGCCTTCCTGCGCTATTGGCGAAAAAAATCATTTAGGTTCCTCTCTGCGCTCCTGGTAAAATCATTTGGTAAGAATCAACAAGAGTTTGATGCTGGCAAAAAAAAAAATCATTTAGGCTCCTGCCTGTGCTCCTGGCGAAGCAGAGCGCACTGATTTGAAACAAACAATATACTAACACTGTAGCAACAGCAGCGATAAACCATGCAGGCTGCAGGCATGGCCCCACGGTCTGGGAGTTTTTTTTCTTTTCTGAAGAGCAACGTCTGCTTTTCACTGCAGATTTTGCGGTCCTAGACAGAAAATACTAGGGACCTAGGAGGAAAGCTTTTTGTCAGAAAGTAAGGGCCTGTTTGGTAGGATTCAGTTTTATCATGAATCTGTTAAACTGAAAATTCTAGTTTCATCAGATTCGTGAAGCTCGAGCTGTGAATACATTAAGAGTGTTTAGATGGATCATCTTGTTTACATTTTAGACTAAAAATATAAACTTAATTCACTTTATTTTAACCTAAAAGTTTCAGATTTCGGATGAAAGTGGAATCTGAAGCTCTACCAAACAGGTCCTAAAGGAAACGGAGGTGGAGAGAGAAAGGGGAAGGATTTTCATGGTGATGGTAGTAGTAAAATACACTGATAAGATGATCAGAGCATACCTGCCGGCCGCCGTGCTCAAATCTATGGGAGTACGTGCTTGTAGTTTTGTGCTAATCCAGTATTCTCTTCTGAGCAGACGGCACCGCCAGCAGTTCCCGATTTATGCGTCCTCGCCTGTCCAATGCAGTCCTATGCAACTTGCGTCTGCGCATTATGCTTCGTTCCGGTAATATTTTTTATCCTTCATTTCTTTTAGCGTGCTACGCAGAGCATCTTTATTCTCAGCATCTGAAGGAAGTACTAAGCGGGTATCTACGACCCTATATCCAAATTGCCTTTGTTAACTAAGGTTTTGCGATAGTTAAAAAGAATGTTTTGTGTATAATATTACTCAAAATTGCATACTCAAAATACATAGTAGTACTATTAAATATAAAATATAATCCAATAGAAGATATTATCAAATCTATCGGTATGACTAGTATTATATAGTATTAAAGCCATAAAGGTAACATTTTCCGGTTTCGAAGCTGGTATAACCAATATTGACTGGTTTCGAGACCGATCCAATATATAAAACTGATTATATTGATTTAGATAACGAAATGATATATATCAGCCAACTAACCGTATGGGTTTAGATAACAAAATAATATATGTCAGCCATACCGGGCGGCTGGTACGGTATGGTATTAATAATTCTGGATGCCTCATCCGTGCTGCTATACGCACATTACCGCCTTTTGTTTGGTTGCTGCTTCCATCGAGGCTTCTCTCACGAAAAAAATCGCTCAGAAAAGGGGGAAAAAGCAGCAAGCAACTAACATGAGGGAAGACCCCAGGGTACATCGTCGTATCAAGGGAAACATGCACGGAGCAACTTCTCCCCGAGCACACCGTTCAGCTCAACCCGTGGCTTACCCGTGATAGGTCATGTCAGGTCTAAAACTTGGTATAATAGGTAATACAGTACTTTACGATCGACTAGATCATGTTTGTGCTAAGTTCGACACAAAAACAGTCTTGTTGTAATATACATCCTATTTACATCTTAACCTATCATCAATTACCTTATCCCAATAGTCTAGACCATCATTAAATACTATATCTCCTCTTCGCCTCCTCTCATAACCTATTCAATGCAATCCTCGTCACTCTGCATCTCTATCATCCCCGTTTATCTATTCTCACCCTCCACCATCCCTATTTCCTCCCCATTGACCTGGAATGCATGAATGATTTGGTTATTGGGAAGTAGTTTCTATGTATGCATATTGTTGCAGTACTCTTTTCCTTACTAGAGAAACATTACACAACCTCACTTTGGAGTGTAAGATTTTTAATAAGACAGTAACTTTGCATATTTACTCAATGAATATATAAAATTTAGTTTTTTTTCCTAAATAATTGTGTGTACCGGATCCTTGCCGGCGGTGACACTCGCTCCTCGTCCTTGGTACCATCTATGGCAACGAACCGACGACAGTGCCGTTCATGACTCCACACATCCAACAAACAGTGCTTGGGCCGACATGACACGGCGACAGCACATCATGCCTTAGACCGTGACTAAACCTCACCCAAGACAAGTTGGGCCGATATGGTATGGCACGTCGTAGCTCGAAGCCCGATTGGTCTATGCTGTGCAGGCACGGCATAGCACAACTCCCACCTCTACTGTTGACTTTAGCAACAATTAGGCTCAATCTTTTTATATTCCATAGGAAAAGGTGCATATAACCTCTTGAAATTTGCTAAAAAATCCGTCCAACACCTTAAATTTGAAATTGATTATCTAGCACTTAAACTTTCCAACCCCGTTCGTTTAACATCCTAAGCTTTTAATCAATTTCAGGGTGTTAAATGAATAGAATTGGAAAGTTTATGTTGCTAGATAACTGGTTTTAAAGTTTGGAATGTCGAACGAACTTTTAAGCAAAGTTCAGGATGTTATATGAACTTTTCCCTCTACAAATCAGTTTAAGGTGTTAAACGAACGAGATTGAAAAGTTCAGAATACTAGATAATCGGTTTCAATGTTTAAGATATTGGATGAATTTTTAAGCAAAATTCATACTGTTATATAGACTTTTTTCTATTACATATTACAATTTACTTTTTCTTGCATTGGAGACCACAAGTGCACGTAGGAGTGCTAACGAGTTAACTGAATCATTCAATCACTTGCCTCATTTAGTTCAAAAAAAGTACTTGCCTCGTTTAGTTCAAAAATTTACTTGCCTCATTTAGTTCAAAAAAAGTACAAATTTGTTTGCATTGGTGGTAATTGCTTTGAATCTTTGGCTTCATCAGTCCTGTTTCACACTTTACACACATATATATATACACACACATACATACATAGGCATGCATATATGTATGTATGCATATATATACATGCATACATATAAATATATACACAGACATAAATGCATATATATATATATATATATATATATATATATATATATATAGGAAAATGGTTCTATATTCGAGTACATACTCCCACCTCTAGTATATCATTTAAACGATATTATTATACCTTTTATCCTTTTGAGTATATTTTAATACTGATTATAAGATACTTCAAAGTAAGTTTCGTGAAAAATTTCATTAAAATCCACCCTTTATAGCATAATTTGTTTACACATTTCTTATACATTTGGAAAAGGGTATGTAGCAAAAAATAAAGGGTTTGATGAAATTTTTTAATCATATTGTATTGAGTATCTTAGAATTATTATTGGAGTATACCTAAAGTGATAAAAGAGTATAAAGCGTTTATTTAAGTGGTATATTAGAGGTGGGAGTATGTACTCGAGAGTATTTGAAAAGGCTTTATAAAAGAGTATAAAGCGTTTATATGTATATATATATATATATGTATATATATATATATGTATATATATATATGTATGTATATATATATATATGTATGTATATATATATGTATGTATATATATATATATGTATATATATATATATATGCATGTATGTGTATGTATATGTATGAATAGTTGTAACCTTATATGTTGAACTAGACAATGTGAACGTAAATGCTTACTGTGAACGCATACGTGCGCCAACTAATAAATGTGTTTCATAGTTTGTATATGAATATGTTTTTTCTTTGATTTAGCTATAACTTTTTACTGACAGCTCTGATTCACAAACAAAATTCACCAGTAGCATACTGACCATGAGAACAATACATTGGTATAAGTCTCGGCGCATAAAACAAATTTTACTATTTGTATACATAGATGTTACTATCGTATACATAAATTTTACAACCATACCAGAGGTTCAATAGCATGTGTGGTAATAAAATCTTACGATACATTCATAAAATAGCAGTAAAAAACTCATTGTGTAGCGCTTATTAGTGAGACTTGTATCGTTATGTTGCTCTCATCTCATCGTCAGCAAGCTATTAGTAAAAACCGTTTATGTATCAGAGCTATCAATAAAAAGATATGGTCAAATCAAATAATACACAGATTTATGTACAAACTAGAAAACACATATAGAAGATATTTTTACTAGTCGATCAGATTTTACTATCCATATATATATAGATGTTATTATCAGTATACATAAATTTTTCTACCATACCAGAGGTTCAATAGTCTGTGCGGTAGTAAAATCTTACGATACATTCGGTAAAATGGCACTAAAACTCATTCGTGTGGCATTTATTAGTAAGACTTATATCATTATATTGCTTTCATTGTCAGTGAACTATTAGTGAAAATCATTCGTGCATCAAAACTATAAATAAAAAGTTATGGCCAAATCAAAGAATACACAGATTCATGTACAAAATAGAAAACACATTACATAAGACATTTTTACTAGTTGGTTGTGGTGACCCGCTAACATTATCATTAATCTTGAGTTAATTACACTGATTTGGGCATATTGGCTAACAAACATTTAACAAGCCCGATATTTTATCGATTAATATACTGATTCAGAGTGTTGCAACAAAACACTAATTAGAGAGTTAAAAAGAAATTTATTATATTCCAAACACGCAGTACCAACTTACAGTTTATCACCGTCTTATTATATAATTTACAACAAAAGTTTAAAATAACAACTATTTTACAATATACCCTAAAGAACGAGGGCCCTCTGCTGTAGGGGCTATTACTCCACCCAATCATATGGGTCGTCCAATGTCTCCTTGTCACCCTGGTTCTATAGATGACTAGCCAGCCATTCCTTCCTGGCACACTCATAGCAATCGGAGTTTAAGAAAAGAGGGAATTATACAAGGGTGAGTACAAAGGTGTACTCAGCAAGCATTAATATCAATATGCAATTTATGAATTTTATAGATCAAAACCACCACCGGTTCCATTTCACAAGTTCTTTCCATTAGACCGTATACCGAAAATAGGTTTTATTAAGGAAAATCTTGATGCCTTCCACCTCATGCAGCATTGCTCCGTTAAGCTTTCACCCATTGCAGAAAATTCCCTACTGCTGCCTCCTGTAGGAGTCTAGGCCATGTCTTAGTCCCAGGATTTTTAATTTTTATTTGTGGAATTGCTACTAGCACTCGTTTATGAGGCAGATTTAACTTCTATAGCCTCAAATCTAAGAGACAAGTATGAATTCATGATTTTAACATTGCCCAAATTTTGTATCATTTTACCCATAGTGAACTTGACTGTAGTCAAGAACCTAGAATGTTTATCACTATTCAGCTATTCAAATCTCCAACTCTGGCTCCTTTCAGTTGTACTCTGTATTGATTTGATGGCACTAAGACATGGAATGGCCAGTTGTACCCCTTCTCGAAATAGGTGGTACTTATATGCCCTGACCACCTATTTACTGCTAATTTACTGAATGTGTTGTAAAATTTTACTACCAGACATGCTACTAAACCCTCTGGCAAGATAGTAAAATCTATGTATACTAATAGTAAAAGCTATATATACGGATAGTAAAATCAGATTCATGCGGCAAGACTTATATCAATATGGTACTCTCGTCATCAGTAAACTAATAGTGAAAACGTTCGTAAATCGAAGTCGTCAATAAAAAGTTGTGGCTAAAACAAAGAAAAAATATTCATGTACAAACTAGAAAATACATTTACTAGTTAGTTTTGGCACGTACTGATGGACTTAATCAACTGGGGCAACGCATTTACTAGTTGATTTCGGTGCATCACATATAGGGATAAGTGGCTCGGTCGGTGGTCGACGTGTACACTACATGTAGCTATAGAATAGCATGTATGTATATAAATTGTATGTGTGTATGTTAGGGGTGCAATCGAACGGATATTTTCCGATCGATCGAATCAATCGAATCAATTCGGATAGCGATTTGAATAGTTTTTCTGATATTCAAGAATTTTCCTGATACGGATACTGATAATGATAGTTATCTCGGATAAGGATACGGACACGGATAGTAATTATCCGACGGATACAGAATATCCGAAGTTTATAATCGGATAATATCCTCGATATAAAATATGGATATTATCCGAAAATTTTAAAGACTTCTCCAAGACTGTGAGTCTATAACTCTCAATCAAAGAGCACCGGTCACCAGTCTGGAGGCACTAGTACCAGCAGTACTAATACCACTCTTGGTACTCTACGCATCAGGTGCAAGTGCCAAGTACCAACTACCATTCTACCAAGTGCCACACTACCATCGCCAAAGTGCCAACGCCAAGTGCACCACAAGGCTTGAAGCGGTGCCAAACCAAAAATTTACTCGCGTGCTTTGTACTTCCCGCTTGTTGGCGTCAAGGCCAAAGCCAAATCAAGGCAATGCGACATCGCCACGCAGCAGACTCCAAAACCAAAAATATAAAATCCCCAATCCATCATTCGTGCTCTCTTTTCTATCTCTATTCTTTACTAGTCGATAGTCTCTCTCCTCTAAAATCCCCAATCCAAACAAAACCTAGCCGAAATGAGTGGCTTGAGTTGAGGAGGCACCATGATCCCGGCTGCACTGCACTGGCCATAGCCCGCAGCCTCAGAGGTCGTGAGCCACCCCGTGCTCTGGCGCACCATAGCCCCTGTGAGGTCAGAGCCTGCAGCCACCTACGGTCCGATCAAGATCATGCCGCCGTCGGGCTAGCTCGACTCGATGGTATTATATGATTCTATCATGTTTACCTTACTAGTTTGTGACTTCTAATTTGCTAGTGCCATTGTCTTTGATAATTCTATTATGACTCTACATTTAGCTTTTATATAATCTCTAGTGCGTTCATTATTAATTCTTAATTATGTACAATGCAACTATAGTAAATTCTTGTACTATTTTCTTCACATTTTGTCAATAATTATTCATAACTCATAAGTAATCTACCATTCAGTATGTTATATGTGCAATAAATGATCTATATTTTCGTGTATTATCCGGCTAAAAATATTTGTACCCGTATTGAATCCGGTCTGTATTCGCTTCGTATTCGTAAGTGATAGTATCCGGTATTATTCGCATTCGTATTCACATCCGACACCATTCGTATCCGACTTCGTATTCGATAAAAAATATGGATACGAATACGTGATGAACAATATCCGACCGTATCCGATCCGATTATATCCCTAGTGTATGTGTATATATATGTGTGTGTGTGTGTGTGTGTGTGTGTGTGTGTGTGTGTGTGTGTGTGTGTATATATATATATATATATATGTATGTATGTATACATGACTCGTTCGAACCAAATTACAAATGTACTCTTTCCTAATAGCAGAAGCACTTGTACTGTAGTACCTTGCCGAAGCCGCGACAACATTGTCTATCATGATAGGTAAAGAGTTATCATGTACTTAATTAATTGATTAACTAAGGAACTAATCATCCATAGATTTATTAATTAATTATTAATTAAGTGACTAAGGAATTGACACGGAATTCCTACCGTGGACGGTATACTTGATAGGACCTGTCGGGCTACTATTCTGGATATGTGGCATCTACATCGGTAAGGTGCTAAGGTATAGAAGCTTAATATATGGTATGTATCGCCTGGTTAATTTCGATTTAATAGATGTTAAATATGAAAAAAATTGCAATAGGACCAAATACCAATCGATCTAGAGGTCGGAGATCTTTGGTACAAGTGCTTGATGACGTGACAATACACTTTTTCTCTCTAAGCACTATGCATAAATGCGATGCATTGTACATACCCTAAATGCTACGAAATATTATCTTTCCTTGTGAGCAGTAAATGAGTTACTAGCCAAACTATGCCTTCGATGCATAGCATCGGCAGTATTTTGGCCTTAAAGCACCATGTAGTCTGTAGATGTTCGGCTGGCTTTCTTAAAAAAAAAAAAAAAACGGGTCGTGTTGTGGGACTCGAGACTGGACGGTGGAAGCAGTGCGCCTCGCGCCGTACGATTGCAGGAGGATCTCCCTTCTTGTCCGTGAGATGAGCTTGGAGATCCGTGTTACAGACTCGATGTTTTTGGGATGGTGGACGTCACGGTGACTGCTCGCCCATTCCGGACTTTGGAGCTGTACAAAATTTCAACGCTAGGTTGAATCTATGTACTTGATTTTTCAAGAAACTACTACTGAATAAAATCAGAGAATAATTACAGATTTAGTTCGCAGAGTTAGCCTCTACTAAATTAAAGTTATACACAGAGTGTTCTTCTAACTCAATCTACAAGAGATACTGAATACCCCTCTTAACTCATATTTAAATGGAGTGGTACATTCTGGAGACGGGATCCAGGCATGCTTTACATGCCACTTTACCCAAATTTTCGTACCGTGCCCAAATCCTAGTAAAAAAGAAGAAAGGAAAAAAATTTCGTTTTTAAGGTGAATCTCGGTAAAAAAAACAAATCAGCAGAGGGGATAATAAAGATTAAAGAAACAGGAAAGGAATCCGATCCCACCTCTGGTGGGCCCCTACTGCAGGTCAGCTCTGTCATGGTCGGGCCGTCGCTGTCCCTGTAAAAGTGCAGTTACTGCGGGCTGTTCGGCGGCCTAAAGTGGTAAGCCTCTAAAAAAGTTGAGTATGAATTGGTATCAGCTAAAAACTGAGAGCGGGTTAAGATCTATTTTTATAATTTATTGTTAAAAAAATATTTATTAACTAATTTTTATAGAAACCTACAACCGCTTTTTAGCTTAAAAAATAAAAAACAGTTTTTCATAACAGCTACAGCTTCTTACATAGACCCTATTACTATTGGGCTGAGCTAGGGGCTGTTTTGGGAGCTCTAACTTTCTTGAAAAAGTTTTTTTATTTTCTGATCTAAAAAACAGTAATAGCTTTTTATAAGAAATTGTTTAACAAATAACTAATTTTTCTTAGCGATAAGTTGCAAAAGTAGATCTAATCAGTTTTCAATTTTTGTTTTTACTAGTTATATATGATTTCTAATTTATGTCAAAAATTCCTTAAAAACTAAACTGTTTGAGAGGACCACTGATTTTTCGGAAGATAAAGCAGGCTTAAAGCCGGCCGGACTGAGCCGAAGCTAGCATGAAATTAGATGAGATCTCGCCTCTGCCAGGTGGGCCCCACCACACGGGAAAGGTCGTAGGCGCTGTGCAGCACTCGTACTGGAGTACTCTCCAATAGGCTTGTTTGTGATCGTATTGTACCCACCCGGCGTGTGGTCCGTCCGATCGATCCCTCGCCTTTTTCCAGCGGTGCAGCCCCAATCATACACCGGGGAATGCCGAATGCCAGGGTCAATGCGCCATCGTGGCCGTTCATTAGGAAGACTCAGCTGAACTTAAGCATGCAAATTGAGGGCCGGTTTGATTTGATGCGCCTTGCCACGGAATCTAGTTAGTTATAAACTTGAATCTTTACTAGTTTCGAAAGGATTTTGTCGCCATGACAAAAATATATACCTGGAGTGATTATTATGTTAATAAATGGTAACGTGTAGGCGCTTATGTCGTCGCAATGCCAAAATAGAGCCTGAGATAACCTCTATAATTTTCTCTCCTGGAACACGTTTTAGTTGGGATTGTAATTTGCTCGGGATCTTGATCATAAAACCATCCAAAACAGGGCTTAACTGCCGCTTTGAACACTGGGAAAACAAGAGAGGAATAGCGATGGGATGTTATGTCTGGTGCAAGGCTATAGGAATTGAAAACACGGTGTTTACTTTTCAAGATGTATCTGGATTCTTCACAGGAAAAACACATGAATTTCAGAAATTTGGAGAGCAAATTCTTGAGGTAAAAGAAAGAGAAAGCGAGGGATTGCCCTGAACGAAAGAGGTGTCGAGTTTATACCAAAATATTGTATAGGATAACAAAGTTTCGCAAAAAAGAAAAAAAAAGAAAAAGGAAAAAAAATCGAACTAATCCTTCAATCCAAACACCATTTGTAGGCCATATAGGAAATGTTGTAAATCCAAAGAAATTATACAGGAATTACATCGTTTCCTATGTAATTTTCACAAAAATTATAAGTTTCAAACCGGCTCTAAACAATTAGCTGTATTAGCTTTGCCAGGAGGGGACTTGTAAGCTGATGTTATCAAGGGGAAGGTGATGGGTTCATGGCAGGAGATAATTTGCACGTATGAACGTTTATATATTGTATAGTGTTGGGGTTAGCATGGTACAACTACAGAAGGCAAGATTTAACGTGGAAAAATTCTTGCGAAAAAAATCACGGGGAATAATCCACTACAATGTTCCAAAAATTACAAGTACAGGTGATGGCTTATATGCTAAAAAGTCCGAGTTGTAGAAGATTTGGACTAATAATTTATTTGGATAAAACCAAAGGATATGGTAAATTGGGATATTGAGTTATCTCCAACAAATATCCCCTTAACTCAAAATCTATAACGAAATTGTTTCTGAAAAACCCTAAAGGGTAATAAAGCACCATGAATACAATTATGGTTAAAAGTTCAGAGGCCTACTGAATAAGGAAGACTGGAATAGTCAACCCAAAAAACACTTGTAGTGCAAAAAATCACAAAGGATATAAATATACTGAAAAAGTCTTATTCAAATGCTCCTAATGAAGCAAGATTAAGCAAATCACCAGTAGGTTGAGAGAAAGACTGAAACAGTCAATCTAAACACACAGCTATAACAAAGCGGACGAAGAAACCTAGATCTTCAATGATGCATAACTCCAGTAAAATCTGAGTTTGTGTAACTAACATTCTAAAACAAACGATCAATCATTAAATGGCATAAGTCAATACATCACCTGTGCTGCTAAATAGATAGCGAAGAACACATAATATGGGCTTTTGACATGCTCTATATAGAACATAAAATTCGATAGACTGCCTACTGAAAATCCATAATATGATTGAAACTACTCAAAAAATATCAATATAAAAAAAACTCTCGTGTTATCAATGGAGTATAAATTACAGTAGACCCTTCATACCGAGCAAAGACAACAAAACAACTTTGTAGTATCCATGTAGAAACAAAGTCTTTGCACTTTAAACCTTCATCTCAAACTGGTATTTGAGCAAAACTTTCACTAGAAAAACTCCAAAGAGTATGACGTTACCAACATGTTACCGTCAAATTCCAAATGAATGTTGCTAAAATCTCTATAATGGTCAACGTATCCAAACAGCGAATAAAACACCAAAATAATGGTGATAAAACGCCAAATTACAATTAATGGTGATAAAACATCAAATTCAGTTGTCTCCTCAACTGAAATTATTTTTTCTCTCCAAAGTAAACGATAAAACGTTGAAGAAACTGACGATAAAACGTCGAATAAATTGCCAAGAATCTACTAATGATAAATTCTGCCTGAATTACAATGAAATCCGCCAACAATATGCATAAAAGCATTGATTGCAATGAATGAATTCGCCGATAATACGAGCACAAAATAATAAGCATGAAATAATAAACTTGAAAGCCTGAATTTATATATAATATCCTGCTAATAATAAACATAATAGCCTAAATTTGTAATAATGGGATCACCAACTGCAATCACCAGTTAATCAATCACTTGCCTCCTCAGAGTTTTTTTTCCCTCACGGTTGATTTTTTCTTTTTTTTTATAACATAGCCGTTTTGTTTGTTTTCTTCTTAGCCGAATCCTTTAACTCCTTATCCCTTAGACTTCACGGGTGTCGTATCCTCACGGAGAAGACCATGTCCTTGAATCTCCCGGCTCCCTCCATCTCCTCATGGGCACAACGCCGAGCAGTGGCGGAGGACATAATAAAATTATGATGTGGCGAATTCTTTAGTATAGATTAATAATTTTATATGAAATCAAAGTTATTCATACACCGATAAGAATGAACAAAACTAGTTTGCTAAATAGATTGATCACAATATTATAAAGCATAAAGATGCAAAAGGAAAACAAAAAACGTACCAGTAAAATACTAGTTCTGTCTAGGCGGCCGAGGCAATTGCATTTGACGCAGCTGCAGCATTTGCTTCAGCGAGAGGATCTCCTGCTCCAGCGCCTGGATCCTGAAGCTCGCCGTCTCGTAGTCCGGCTTGTCGTCGCGGGCGCGGAGCTTCCCGTCTCGTGGGACGTGGGTGTGGGTGTCCGTGTACGGGCTGCTGGTGCTGAGAGGCTAGCTGGTGGGTACGGGGCACCCGGGGCTCAGTGTGTGCGCGCCGGCGCCGCCCGGAAGCAGCTCCCCTGAGTGTACGCACCGGAACGAGTCGGAGCACTCGGTGAAGGCATGGTGCGTGTGCGGCTGCTGCACGAACAGCGCCTGGACGATCAGCCGGAGCGGCATCCGCTCGTTCTGCACCGCCTGGATGCATACCTGGTGGAGACGATGCTCTCCATTTCCCTCACCTCCGGGCTATCAGCGATGGGGCAGTCGGCTTCTTGCTCTGGAAGCGGAAGATCGTCCGCGCGGGCGAACTGCAGGTGGGACGCGACCTGGTCTCGCATCCTCGTCCAGTTCTCCTCGCTCAGGTCGAGGGTGATCGACCGCGACAGCAGAGCGAAGTAGAACGACACCGGGATGGCGCCGCTCGCCGCTTCCACCGGGAGCAGCTCGATCACGCCCTGCAGGATCGCCGTGGCCCTCCTGTTCACGTCGATCTCGCTGCCTCCGGCCTCGTCCGTGCTCGCCCAGAACTTGTGGGCCTTCTTGGAGAGCACCCACTTGTTCGCGTAGAAGAGCACCACGGGGCTCACGTACTTCTCCTTCATGCCTTACCGACTCAGTGGGCTAGGTCTGGCAGCTGCCAGAGCTTGCCAGACCCGGTCCTCCGCCCCTGACGCCGAGGATTGAGGTCAGCACGAGAGGCAGAGTAGGCGACCGTGGAGGTGGTCACTAGAGGGCTAGTAGTAGCAGGTGAGCGTCGACGTAAGGCAACCGAAGCGTCGTGGGGACTGGGGAACCGATAGATGGAGCAGATCTGGCACTAGTGTAGATCGTTCAGCTAGGAGCGAATCTAGCGAGGAGACCGATGGAGTCTGATGCGGTCGCCCGGAGTGACGCGACGGAGGTCGTGAGTCGTGACAGGCGGCCAAAGGTGTGGGCGGCGGGAGCTAGAAGGTCGCGTCAGTAGTACTAAGGCTAAAAATTTCGATGAAATTAAGTGAAATTTTGTCGAAAAATCAGATTTTGGATCACTCTGAATTTAAAACTACTGATCGAATTAATTTTTTTTAAAAAAAAATTTGAAAATACTACAGTAATTTTGGTTTTTTTACGAAATTTTGGGTTTTTTTGTCCGGTTTTTAAAGTTTTAGGGTTGGATTTGGTCCAATAACCCTTAAGAAAGTCATCTTATTTGAAAATTTATTGAAAAACCAAAATTTTGAAACATTTTAAAATTTTGATGTAAACACAGTTAGATTTTTATAAATTTATATAAACTTGATAATGATATGAAAATTTATGGTATAATCTTTAGTAGTGTAGGATCATATAGAAAAATTTTCAAAATAATTGAAATTCATTTGGTATGTTTAAAAATCAAAAATAGAATGAACATAATTGGGACAATAACTTTGTCATAATTTTATAAATTTTTCACGTGTTATCATGATCTAAAAGTTTTATGAGAGATTAATAATTGCCTCAGTACTATTCTATAAAATTTCCAAAAATTTCAACTATTTTTGTTTGGTTAATCAAATCTATATATGCATTGAACTTCATTTATTATATTATATTTCAAAAATAAAAAAGAAAAAGAACAAAAATAGTATTGTGCCCTGTAAGAATTTTATAAATTCACTAGAGTGTGATCATGATTCAAAATTTTTATGAGATCTTAAGCATTTACTTATCACCCTTCTGTAAAATTATCAAAAAAATTTAAACCTTTTTGGATTTCTAAAGAAAATCTATGTATTGATCATCGGTCTTTTATGAGGATGTAGCACTGTCAAAATTTTTAAAATTTATTTAAGCATCATCATCATTTAAAACCTTTATAGAACTATTAATGCTACATCAGGACCATTCACAAAAAATTTAAAAATTTTTTAACATGGTTTGAATAATTTTTCATTTCATTCAATTTTGCCAGTAAGGCTTTTAACAGGATAGTAGCACTTTTTGAATTTTCAAAAATTCAAGAATCTTGACCATCATCTAAAAATTTTATGAGAATATTATGGATGTGTCAAAACCTTCAACAAAAAATTTTAAAATTTTATAACCTTATTTGTTCTAATTTTCATTTGGTTCAAACTTGCCGGTCAGCGTTTTATCAGAACAGTAGCAATGTTTAAATTTTTAAAATTCCTTAGATTTGATAATTATCTGAATTTTTTATGGCAATATCATCAATATATCAGGACTCTTTAGAAAGATTTCAAAATTTTCGTCATTGTTTGATCCACTTTTCAGCCGGTGCAAAATGGCTGAAATTTCGGGTAAATCGGCCGAAATTCGGTTTTTTTGGGCTAGTAAACGGACCGGATTTGAATTTTAATTTTTGGATTTCGACCGAAATTTGTCCCAAATACCAAGATTTTGTCGTCTGGATTTCGGCCAAACCTGGTATTTTCCCTCAAACGAATTTTGAATCCTTGAGTAGTACCGTGCACGAACGATGAATACCACTTGTTAGGGTTAGCACGGCACGAGTAACAACATGCAAGATCTAAGGTGAAAAAACTATTACGTAAAAAACTACAGAAAACAATTTACTATAACGCTTTAGAGTTTACAAGTACAGAGATACCTTACATAACTAAAGAGTTCAAATTATAGAAAATTTAGACTAATAACTATATAAATAAAGCTAAAAGATATAATAAATTATGATATTAAGTTATCTCCACGGTATAGGATACCACGACATATATGTCGTACTAGAAAATTTGAATGATAAAGATGCCGAGAGTTACAAGAGTTTAATGACAACTAGATGTAGAAGGTGCTATTGCACGCCGTGTGTCAGGCGTGGGGAAAAATCGACGAAAGGACGTAAACACGATTTTCAACATATTTTCACTCCGGAAAAGCAATAAATCGAAGTTACGGGAAAAAATAGAGAGAAGCGTGCATCGTGACGCCGTGGTTGTGGGTGAGGGAAAAATCGATTTAAACGACGCAAACGCGATTTTTAACATATTTCTCACAATCAAAAACAAAGCAATAAACCGAGCTAAGGGGGAAAAATGAAGAGTTAGAGTTGTAGAAATATCTCTTTCATTTAATTATCTGGGAAATATCGGAGACCGAGGTGGAAAACGAGGTGGGAAAAACAACCTAGAGGAAAGGCGAAAAATTATTAGTGATTTACAACCTTTTTGAGTTGCACACATATTTTTAGTGACAAAAACATTTTTCCTAAGAAAAACGGAGAAAGGATTTGACGTGATGACATCCTTCTTAGAGATGCACACATATTTATGGTGACGAAAACATTTTTTCCGCGAAAAACGGAGAAAGGACCTAGACGTAAGGAGCGAGGACCTATTTGTTACGTTTTTGGACCTATCCGCTATTCTGAAAAATTAGAAAAGGGCATGTCCGCGATTTGAATTTAACGGGGCTTTTTCCGTAAAGCACGCGCGAGGACCGAATGCTAAAAAAAATAAAATCTTCCCTCACAAAAATCGCGAAGGACCTATTCGTAATTTCGAGGGACCTATCCATAATTTGGAGAAACACGGGGACCTTTTCGCAAAAAGACCAAGGATGACGCGTGGATGGCCTCAGGTCTCGCCGATTCCAGGCGCCATATATTGGTGTTATATGCACTTCTGGCAAACACGAAAATGTACTGTCGGTAGTACACATTTTTGCATGTACCACCGACCGTATTCACACGCGCAAGTCGTAACAGCCGCGGCTACGCCTACTGTCCTCTGTCTCCGGCTGACATCCATGAATGAGAGAGGAGTATTTCAGAAGCAAGCCCACAACCTCTGTGGTGAGTTGAGCAGAGCAGAGGCAGAGCTGCTCTCCTCTGATTTTGATGCACTGTACGGCAAAAGCAATGTATGCATTTTTCCTAGTTTGTGGTATACTTTTTTTTTTTCAAATATGACTTATTTCTAAATAAATTTATAAAAAAGTCTTATAATCAAAAGTTCTTTTTAAAGAGCTCGATAATTTTTAGATTCTTATAAGATAGCTGACTGCGTTAAATCACTTTAGTACCACACTCTTCTAGCTTAGAAGGAGCCCGACATGTCTGTTATCGAGCTTCTAATGGTCGGTAGCGGCTCTATCAAACTTCTGTTGCTCAGTAGCAGCTTCACGGAGATCCTTGTGCTTGATTGCTTCTTCACGAGGATAACAGAAAGAAGATTATTTTTATAAATTTATTTAAAAGAGATATATAAAACGTTTGCGAGGCGATAGAAAAAGGCAAGGACTCCGCCAAAGCCACGCCTACGAGAGAGAGTGTGTGTGAGAGAGAGAGAGAGGGGAAAGGAGAGAGAAACGCTGCTGCTCTAGTGGAGGATGGAGTGCTGAGGAGTAGGGGTGGAAAAATAGCTCGAGGCTCGCGGCTCGGCTCGGTGCGGCTTGGCTCGGTTCGGTGCATCAACGAGCCGAGCCCGAGCCTACCGTCTGCCTTGTTATAATGAGCCGAGCTGAGTCGGCCATGCGACTCGTTGGCTCGTTAGGCTCAGTAAAATTCAGATATTCGTAATCACTTTCACTAATCACTAATCATTAATTGATTATCCAAATTACATGAGACTTAATTTTAATACAAAATTAGCCACATCCCACAAACATTCAATCGCCAGATTCATACGGTCATATTGAACAAAGAACATACAATAAACATACTGAGAGTTGACGAATGAGACGACCCACATACCAGACGCCAGACGGCTCACGAGACTCGACCGAACTCGGTTTTCAGCTCGACAAAAACAATGAGCCGTCGGCTCGCAAACTGACGAGTTCGGTCGAGCCGAGCCGAGCCGAGACTGAGGAGTGGTGAGTGCAGTGACGCAGTGGCATTTTACTGCGCCTGTGCGCTCATAGGTCCCATCCTGAGGAGGGCTCCGTCTCCTGCTTTGCTTGCCCCCTCCCTCCTCGCACCTTTGTCAAAGAGAGAGGGAGCGGAAGAGCGAGGAGGAAGAAACAGGAACGGCGTTAATCAGGTCGGATGGGATTGACGATGCCTGAGTCGTGTTTTTTTCTTGCAAGTTGGAGAGATTCCTCCTCATCCGGTCAAGCTCAGCTTGTCTTGTTGCGCCGTGCTGTTCTTGAGTACCTGCAGTTTCTTGTGGTGCTTCTTGGATCGTAGCTAGTGCTGAGTTTGGCATTTCTTGATGATTGTTTCCCCTTGGTCTGTGGGGCGTCTTGCGGCTGATCCATTTGCTCTGAATCTTGGTTCTTTGGTTTCAGCCAGGGCTCGAGGCGAGGATGCTGAGGAGGGTGGTGGTGTCCGACCAGGCCGCGGCGGGGGACGCGCTTGACGGCGCCGGGGCAGGCGCTGCCGCGGGAAAGGCCCGCGGTGCGGCGTTCTTTGCGGTGCCGCGGCTGCTGGTGGGGCTCGCGGCGGCCAAGTGTGCACCGCCGGAGTGCGACTTGCCGGTGCGCAGCCCGACGTCGCCGCTCGACCTGAGGGCCTTCGCGGCGCTCGGGGGGTCGCTGCTCCGGTCACCACGGTCGTCCAGGAGCTGGGACTCTCGGCGCGTCGGGCTCGGCGGCCTCGTGGACACCCTCGCCGAGCCCGCCGCCGATGCCAAGAACCGCTTACTCGGGCTCCAGACGCGGCCGACCAAGCCTCAATGCCTCACTAAATCTTACACCTCTCTGCCTAGAGATTGCGGCCATGCGCAGCCGGAGCTCGGGAAGGTAGAGGCCGCCGCCGCCAGCGGCATGTCGGTGCCTTGCAGTAGGTTCTGCGGGGATGTGAAGTCTGGTCCAGAGGTCACCGTGTCCGGTGGTGCTCACCTCGGTGCGAACAACCATTCGACCGATCTTGGCAAGTTTCCGGCGCCTGGGTCGCTGCCGGTGTCGATCGGTGGCCCATGCCGGTACATCGGGTCGGTATCGGCGACGGAGGTGGAACAGTCGGAGGACTACACTTGCATCATAGCTCACGGTCCCAATCCGAAGACGACCCACATTTTTGGGGATTGCATCCTGGAGCCCTGTACTGTTCGTGTTTCTGATGGTGAAAGCAGGGTGACCGATGAACCAAAGGAAGGGGCTGAGTCCTACTGGCTGGTGAAGTGCTCCGTCGACGCTGGCGAGGAGTTCATGCGCTTCTGCTTTACTTGCAAGAAGAAGCTTGATGACAACGACTCTTGCATTTATCGGTATGTTGATGCAATCATCACTTGATACGACTCTGAAGAACTGATGGTTGTGATGTAGCTTCCGATGCGTAAGATCAAGGTTCTGCAAGCTTGGTTGTTTGGGGAGTTTGCATCAGTTGCGTTAGGATGTGTTCATTGGTAGACGAACTTTTCTTGAAATGGACAAATTGGAAACAGTACAGCTGAAGAATTTGCTAATTTATTTGTCAGACTAGGATTGCATTTCTTTAATTGAACAAGTTAATAGTAAAATGGGTAGCTGGGTAGTATTGCCTGACTTAACGTCATTGAACAAATTGTTGAATGTCCTTTGCAGAGGTGAGAAAGCATTCTGCAGTGGCAACTGCAGGGACCAAGATATCCTAATTGAAGAGGAAGAGGAAAACAACACTGAGGTCTCCTCCCCCAGCTCAGCCTCAGCCGGCTCATCATCGTCATTCCACGACGACATCTTCATGGCCGGAATGGTCATCTTGCCATGACCTCCAGCTCCCCGGTACCTGATCAATGTACCGTGTGCCGGGATAGATGGTCAATAAAGTATATCAGCATAGTTGTTGCCATCGTAGTTGTCGTCACCACCATCATCAGTTTGCTGGTTTTGTAAGTTCTTGTTTCAGCAGTTGAGAAAAATTCGGTGGCATTGGTGGGTCATTGTGGATTGGAAGCTGCATCTAGCTCTACAAATTTGCCCAGCTTCGGGCGTCTGGGCTTTTAGAAAAGAGAGGTTGCCTGCCTTTAGCCCTGTAGTTTTGGTCCTAAGGCTATTGGCTGTTGCAACTTCATTTCCTTCTCTCTTCTTTGGTTTCCTCTTAGCAGCAATTGCAATGTTTGCGTGCTGTAAAGTTGCGACAACTTTATGAGATAATGGCATTGAGTTGCTTTGGGTAATTTTGTGATTTTGCCTTGAGCGAACGAGTACTGAAGTGACGTGATGATGACTTACTATTGTTTACAAGTTTTTTTTTCGAGGGACTATTTTGTACATGCTTGTTCCACGAGAATCAGGAAAGTGTTGTTGATTGTCGAAAAGAGTTGGGAGCTAACTGATAAGGCAGCCCATAGAAGCTGGAGAAAACGTGTTAGGGTTTGATAGACCATCCAGTAATATCAATGTCTTTGCAGCCTGAATTTTTCATGATCTAACACCAGCACTGATGCAGGACAGACAACGGAAAAAAAAGAATAGATGTATGTGAGGTCAATTCTAATTGTTAAGGAATTTAGTCTGTATTAAATCATTTGATTTTGCATGCATAATCTAGAGAAGAATGGGAGAAACTAGCACTCGGACGTCCGATTATTGTGCATTCCGTCGGTCGTCTCTTGCAACATTTTTTTGCAACGTTTGCAATTTTTTTTCGATGCGTGTAATATTTTTTTGCAACGCTTGTAACATTTGTTTACTATGCCGTATTTCTACTGTTTGTCGAAGGAAAATGTTGCACATGTTGTAAAAAAATATTGCACACGTTGGAAAAAATGTTGCAATATGTCCGAAAATCTCGGACGTCCGAGCTGAAGTCATTCCGGAGAAGAATTCTCTAAGGAGTTGGAAGCAGCGTCCAAAGCCTTTGGTGGACTCTAATCACACTATATTCAGATTTCAGAGCATAATTTCTGCATTTGTTTTTATGGGCAACTATCTCTTTGGAAAATGAATCAGTGTATATCTCGAGAAATGGTGAAAATAAACATCTTATTCTTCTCCTATAAAAATGGAGTAGGATTTTCTTCAGAACAAACATGAAGAAAGCGGAGCAGGTCCTAAAACATAAGCATGGCCGTGTAGAGATGGCAATCAGGTGCGTATCTTCAGGTCCAAACCTAAAATCAAAACCATATCGTCTACCTAAACTCACTAGACTTATCGGGCACAGTTCTGTGCCCATATCCAAACCCAATGGGTACCCATGAGTAGCAGGCTATGCTGAAAACAGAGAGTTAACGTGGGCTATAGGTGACCAATAGTACGCCAGTTTATTTTATTTAATCAACACATCATGGTGATCTATAGATGACCAACGATACTACAAGTTCAAGTGAATACATATAAGATATTTGATGACAAATTCTATACCATTTCATAGTGTTTTTATAGAAACAAATGTGTTTTCATAGATATTGTATTTGGTTTCGATGAATAAGATGATAAGCATTAGAATAAAATGTGGGACAGTGATATGTAAACTTATTCAATGACTAAGATAAGATAAGAAACTCAATTGACTCGCATTTAACTCAGTCACATAACATACAATTAATACTTATGACTACAGTAATAGTAGATATACCAACACATAATATAGCATCGTTTAAAAGAAAGAACATGATATATGCACAACAAATTCAGAGTATGATATGTGCAAAACAAATTCAGAGCATGATATATAGGTCCTGTTTGGGAGAGCTCCAGATCCCAGCTCCAACTCAGATCTGAAACTTATAGGTTAAAATAAAGTGAATTAAGTTTATATTTTTAGTCTAAAATGTAAACAAGATGATCTACCTAAGCACTCTTAATGTACCCTCAGCTCCAGCTCCATAAATTTTTGGAACTAGAAATACCCTGCTCCACCAACTCCACAGATTTTGGTGGAGTTGGAGCTGTCCCAAACACCCCCATACTCAACAAGTTTTTAAATATAATATTGTCTTTTAAATCCTTATGTGTCTCAACTTCTCATTTAGGTAGTTACGATTTTAATTTTCTAATATATATCTTATAAAAAGTGGGATCTACATGTCATAGGATACCTATCGGGTACCCATGAGTACAAATTGACACCCACACCTATTCTGTGTCCTTATCAGGTATCTAAACTTGAAAACTCATAGTTCTAAAGTGCTATCCGTATTCATTCTTATCGAATCGAGTACCTATAAATATCTAAATTTATAGATAAAACTGTCATCTCTATAGCCGTGGCAAGGAGAGCCTTTCGTCGGGAAAAGGATAGAGAGAAAAAAGAGAGGTGATGGGAGGGGGCCAAGCCAATCGAATTATGATTGGGTCAGGTCGAATAGGACAATTGTTTGTGAAATTATACGGCCTAGCGAACAGGTTCGCAGCTATGGGTTGTGCCCTTTCTGAAGCCATAAAGCTCCGCTGGAGATCCCGTCTTAACGGAGAGGCCTTACGGCTATTTCGAACGCGAGATTAGCATGTTAAGCAGGAGACTTGGATTTAACTAAATTTAGGCTGAATCATTTTTTATTACAAAAAAAGTCGCACACCACACACGCACTTACAAATACATGAGTGCTCCCCTTAACATACGCTAAAAAAGGCGGAGGCTAGGGATACACTCGTGATCTCATAAAATTCACGTTAAAATTGTATTCGTATGTGTAAAAGTAGTCAATAAGATTTGAACTCTTGGAGTGTAGTCGCATTGAAAACGGTATCGTAATTCGAAATTCAAACCGGAGTTCATCGGTAATTTCGAATCGAATCGACGGAACGAACGGTTTTATCACCCTATCAAGAGGTGATTCTTAAATTTAGGTTAAATCTTAAACTAAACGCGCATCCAAACAAAACTTAATTTTGCTGATATTTTAATCAACATTTTCTTATTGACAGACGTTCGTCTCTTTTTTGATTTTTCTTTTGTCGAATTACGAGTAGTTAGAAATCGCTTCGAGAAAAATATGAAACAAAATAAATAAACTTGTAGTCTCAAGAGGTACCTTCGGATTAGTAGAGTCGTTAGCACAATAAAATTGCGGATTAGTAGTACACGATGTAGATAGGTTCGAGCTTTTGGAAGGAATAATACTCTACTCTTGTATGGATGATATATGAAGTCGATGAATAGAGTACAAAGTGAAATACTTAGCTCTAATTACAATGAAGATTTAACTTGGGGGTGGCTAAGCTACAGCTGAGGGTGTGGCTAAGCTACAGCTGAGGGTTGACGAAGCGTAGTTCGCCAGCTTTTGAATGCTCTGCTCAAAAGGTCTTCTCGCTTGTCTAGCTTTGGATGGCGAACGGTTCACTCCCCTCATTTGTGAACAGTTCACTCCCCGTAGCATGACGCCTCGATCGGCGAGAAAGGTGGGATGATAGTGCTGCGCTAGTCGCGACATTGCAGACAAGTGCAATAAATGCTCAACTGCCCAATGTTTAGAATTTCTGATTTTTGTTCTAACTCTGTTTAGAGTCGAATCGATGAGTCGACATTGAGTGACTTGCAGCTAACCTAAGGACTCGAGTTGGGCTGACAACAGAGCGCTCGACTCAGCAAGTCTCTACTCGATGCTTAGCGGTTCCCAATTTACCCAAATTGATCGACCACAAGCCGACAAGGCATTACTCGATGAAACTAGGGCTTAGTAGTAATCAACCAGACGCTTAAACGGACCATCCACTAAGCAGAGTTCAGAGGCTACTGTCAAATATCTAAATATAGGGTATGAGCATGCACTAGAAACTCAAAGATTATACTATATATGCTCAAGTAAGTATCTGGAAACTCTGGATATCGCGAGTCCAATTCTATAGGATAAGATATACGTGAAAGGGTTATCTTCATACAGGGAAAGACTCGATCGTTTTCTCGTTAAGAGGAAACTAAATTGAGTACACCTGATATCTAAGAAAGTTTGGATATGCTACGAAGATTATGCGACGATAGACTCCTCATCGGCTATGATCTAATATCCCAAACCGACTACAACTCAATTTGAGGTAAGGCTACCCCAACTATATAAGACCAGGGGTAGATATCTTCAGGAGGAGGACGAGCAATTCTCAAGCTGTAAGCCATCTAGAGCTAGACAAACGAGAAGACCTTTTGAGCAGAGTATCCAAGAGCCGGCGAACTACGCTTCGTTAACCCTTAGCTGTAGCTTAGCCGCCCTCTACGTTCAATCTTCATTGTAATTAGAGCTAGGCATCCTGCTTTGTACTTTGTTTATCGACTCCATACGTTATTCACACAGACGTAGGGTGTTACTCCATCCGGAGGCCCGAACCTGTCTACATTGTGTGCCTCCAATTTCGTGCTTTACTTTGCTAATTCGAAGGTACTCGAAACTATAAATTTATTATCAATTTCTAACTTTCGACACACGTCCCACTTGCCTGTAAGTTCACGGGTAGACGGGTATAACGGGTACAGGTAAAGCTTACCCATACCGCGCCCATTTAACTGGTGGGCAAAGAACCACTCCCATTTCTATACTCGTAGGCAAAGAAAAACTCCCATACCTATCTTCATTAAGGTATTTACTCGCGGGTACACGGGTAATTGAGCATGATTACATCCCTAATCTTATCTTAATGAACTTATAAACCATAAATATATTCAGTACTAGGGCAACCTATCATGCAAATTGTAAATATTACTGTCCTGGCTAGACGAGGCATGTGCAAAGCTTTAATTAAGGGTAAACTAAATGTAATATAAATCTTTCATTTTTTTACCTAATAGATCATATTAGTTAGTATTTATTTATATTTTCTCTGATAGTAGACTAGTAAAAATACGCTTCTACTACCACTAATGCACTATAAAATTTCTCGTAATTAAGGTTGAGATCATTTTTAACTCTTCACAAAATATGTAGGGATGGATGTATAAGGACTAGGCAGTATATAAAACTAAAATACTACTACGTTCGTATAGTTAGTCTAAAATTATTCAATTGTTAGAGGGGCCATGGCTTCGATTATCCTCTGCCTTAAGCACACCTCATGCAAGAGGTGACTAAACTTTGTATTTGCAACTAGGAATGCCACTAGTGACATTCCCTGCTGGGGGACTCAGGAATATATGAGGTGATGGACTCATGTTGACGCCGATGAAAGAGGAGACCGCCGACGTTGAGTGCATCCAGAAGAGGAGCGCGGCCGCCACAGAGCCTGAGCTGATGAGTTATCTGCCGCCCGTGCCACCACATCCTCCGGATCCACCTCCGAGCTCTGTGAAGGCATCCCAGTCTGGTGCACACCAAGTGTTTGATGAGGTGCCTGTTGCTGACAGCGCCAAATTTGATCCAGGCATCAAATGTGGTGCAAGTCAGAAAGGGTATTATCCTTGGAAGGAAGAATTGGAGTGTTTAGTCCGTGATGGGCTGCCAATGGCTTTGAGAGGAGAACTATGGCAAGCTTTTTGGCTGATTGGGGGAAAATCAGAGAAGAATGGAGGAAGAAGATTCGAAAGCAGAGAAAGGGAAACTGAAGAAGGAGGAGTTATCTGGTTTATGCTTGTTCGCCCCTTTCCTGTGACTGCAGCTTCTGCTCTTGTATTGTCACGTCCAGCCAAGGCCCACGTCCAAAGCCCACGTCCATGACATATACCTGCCCTGTTTATTCTTGGATTCCCGTTTTCCACCCCCGATTGCATGACCAGGTAGGAATTCCTCCGGTCCCAGGGATTGATTTGCACCTACTTCTATCTCTACATATCTAAATACAGGGACCCGTTGCCATCCCTATTTGCAGCCATCCAATAGATTTCCCAGCATTTTTCTTTAAATAACATCTCATTACAACATAAGTATCTCAACAAAACAGCCAGCCAAAAGTCTGCTTGCATCCACATAACCAGGCCTAGCCCTGGCAAGATGGGCCGTTCGGGCAAGGCTGGCCAAATGCACCCATAAGCGCATAAGCGTGCACCATCCAACAGAAATGTACGCCACACCCACACAAGCGTGCTATTAAGAAATTAGTATTGAATAACTGGTGTCACCGAGCGATCCAATAGCCAATCAACACAACTAAAAAACAAGAATAATACTAGCAATTGGCAATAGTAAAATTAGATAAGCAATGGACAAAAATATGAGAGAGAGAGAGAGAGTAGTCCGACGATATTCTTTATTGACATGACTCTATGTACAACATAGATAGCATCTCCCCTGTATTTATTCAATTATTCTAAATAATCCTTCTGTTATACGCCCACATCTCTTCTTGGAGACAAAGTCGGAACTGCGGGGCTTGCATGGGCTGGCACACACCTCCTTTAAGGGTGTTGGTTATACAACACTCCTCTTTGGGTTGATATGGCACACACCTCTTTTAAGGGCGTCGGTTATACAATACTCCTCCTTGGGCTGATACCACGACACACACATGCCTCATTAAAACTTCTTTCAAAAACCCAGTGGGAAAAAAGGAATAGAGTAAATAGTACATTGCACACACAAGATGTATTGTTCTATTTGTCTCGCTAAAATCTTCATGAGGAAATTTCTAGGAAAGCTCACTAAGGGAAAACGAGTACAACTATTTGATCTTGATGATCACATTTAATATCCAAGATTAAAGGATAAGTATCGATCTTTGGGACCTAATACATATGGGCTTAGGAAAGAGATCCAGTGCGGTCCCTATTGGGATTGCAACTTAAGTAGATGTATATGGACCGTGGATAAAAAATGATGCTCTAGATCTTCAGGAAATACTATTAAAAAATACTATGATAATTTTGGCACTGCAGCAAACACTACACTGAAGCACTGTTGAGAAATTCAGACCGTTCGTTCACTCGATGGGATGGTCCTAGCCTATATGGACTGCAACTTAAGCAGTCCCCGTAGGACTACATAGGAACCTTAACTATAGGCTTCATATTCAGGGAAGTGCTCTCACTGGCTTCTGCACATTTCTAAGTCGCCTCATTCCAATGTCACATACATATCTTTCAAAGCTAGATGTTGTTAGGGACCTTGCACATAGATATGTAAGATTTTCACAAGAATTAGTGTATAATATCTTCACTTCATTTTTCTTCTAGAGTTCATAAGAAAAGAATTATTTAGAAGCAATATACATTGTGAGATTTACTCTTGACAAAACCCATTTGCATTTGTTTAACACATGCATTATTGCCTTCATAGATAATTATGGGGTCTGAACGGTGTTCATACCACATGACTGATGGATATGGCTAATCATCCGTCTGATTTAAACACATTCACATGAGGCTACATACAAAGGAATAATCTCTTAGTGGTTCAAAAATGTATCTACAGTGCTTTGTTTCACTAATCACCAAGAGACAATTGTTACATCATAGAGAAACACAAACCCAATCCAGTACATTGCTTCATGGGGCTCAAACAGATATAAATCATCTGTATATCCTGCCATAGTCAAGTTTTGGTTCTACTAATAAAACAATCTATAAGAGCGTGTGTTCCTTGGAGATACTAGAGTATTGTCTTAATTAATACCAATCCAATATCTTTTAGTTGGAGCACCATTGAACCTTGCTAATAGGTTAACTGCAAATACAAAATGATATCAGACTATGTGCATTTTGGAAGATACATTAGTGCTCCTTTGTTGCTTAATTATGGAACTTTTGGTTCAAACAATTCCACTTTTCCTCAGTCTGAATGGGCCTTTTTCTACTTGAAGGGATCTAGTTACCATGGGGGGTTCTTGATGGATATGATTCATCCATGTTGAATTTTTGTAATACCTTCTTGTTATGAGCAAACTGTTGTACTAATATTCCTCTAGAGAAATGTTCTAGTTGCAAGCCTAAACAAACTTAGGGTTGTGTAAATTTTTCATCTCAAACTCTGCCGTAAGGTAAAAGGAAGCTTCCTTAATGTCTTTTGTTGTTCCAATAATATTTTGATCATCACCATATACATAAATAATGTAAAATTTGTTCTTAGATTTCTTGACGAAGATGTTGGGACAATCATCATTCTTAGTATAACATTTCGTAGGGAGAATATTCTATCGGACTGTTTTACCTCGTACATCGACCTCTGTAGTTTGATGCTACACATATTTCTCTTTGCTTTATTAGGATATGGTATTTTAATTCCATTAGGAACTTTTATGTAAATATCCATATTCAATAACCCATATAAGTATGTGGTTACTAAATCCATCAATTGTATTTTTTTGTGAAGTCGATGATGGCGCTACTTGTGCATGCAGGAGATGACGCGCTTGGGATTGCGACACATGTGTGTGCAAGTGGGTGTGGCTAGGAAAAGGTTTCTATGCGATAGCATCGTCACAATCAGGAGTGGCGCCCATCCAGTGCCATAGAGGTCGAGAGCCGTGCGCCTCGTGTAGGCCAATGGCGGTGCAGTAGCGTGTATATAGGTATGATGAGTGTGTTAGTGTGCTAGTGTGGCGACGGTGATGGGACTTCCAAAGCCAATAGACCGAAACGAAAAACGGAGAACACATATAGGAATTGCACGGCTGATGCTTAAACTTGCCATATGGACTATCTCTATGCACATGTCATGCATGGCAAATTGAATCGTTAACTTACGGGTTACATCAATCATGATTATATATTAGGACAGGACCGATCATGAGAGAGACATTGTTTCATGCAAACAAAAGGTAAAGTAATCTAGATAAGAACGATCTATAAAATTAAACTCGCTACTAGCTAGAAGGTGCGCAACGCTGTGCCCGTGCAATACTTTAATTCATGAAGCAATCTAAGAAAGAGACTTCATCATAGTGATATTCAATTTAAAAAAACATGATGGAACTATATCAATAGATAATGCCTATGGCCATCAAATCCACAAAATAGAACACAAAAATGTAATGTGATATCTACAAAAATTCTGCAGCTTCAAAATTATAAAATGAACTCAAGTGAAAAGGACATAATTGTGTCTCCATAAAATTAGAAACTCAGGCTTTTACCTATGTGCAGTAATATGACTCCTCCAACAAGACTTAAGTCTCTAAAGACATAGCACAATTGATGAAATGATATCTATAGCCTCAAATTACATTTGACGGTATTTTTGTACAACATGCATACATGGGTATATATTCAATTGCATGCAAATTTCAGTACACCATCCTAAATACAAGTAACAAATTAGATCCATCAGATTCTTGTAGGATATCCAACATGCCCCGTACCAACCAAATCTCTCAAAAACCAATGACTCACCAAGTCCCACTTCATCCTAGCAAAATCGAAGCTAAGGAAGAAACCCAAGTATGTGCACTGACTCTAGAGATACTCTAACTCAAAATTATGTTCATCAGTCAACCAGAAAATCCAATAATAGAATAATAGTGAAGAGGAATGTCTCTGGCTCATAAATTGATGAAGGACTGGACCAACACAATGCCATTTGGGATTTAAGTGGATTGATTCCGAGATAAACACCTGCAATTGCTGAATTTGTTGGTTTAAGAGGTACTTTAGATTGACACAAGGGCTAGAGCACAAGGTGTAGGGATGAAGAAATTAAACCCCAAATTGATGGAGAATGAGAAATGAAGGGAGTGAAAGACATAAGAGTCACTACAGAGAGCCGAGACAAAGGAGGAACAACTTTAATACTGCTTGCACACAGAACACCAATTTTACCGAGCTTCTGATCTTTGTTCTTACGAATAGTCACATCCTAAAATAGATAGAAAATAAGATAAGGCATCTAGCAATACATAATAGAAAAAAGAGATTGCTGAGGTGATCCTACTATGGCGCACAAAAGGAAATGCATTAAAATTTCATCATTCTAACAGTCTGAATCCTAAAGGTAAAATTTTGCCTCCTAATAATCTCTAAATATAGAATTGCTTCAAAGATGAAGATAGAAAACCCATTAAAGGAAAGCATCATGCTTTATTTTTATATTAAAATCAGGAAGACATCTCAAAACAATAGCACAGAAATAGCTTCAGCTATCACCATATCTTGCATAATATTATCATTTATATCTGAAGGCAAAGAAATAAAGAGCAGTAAACCGAAATGAATATATTGGCAAGATGCTAAGTCCATGCAATCAATATCATTCACAACACACTGTGATGCACGCATTGTAAAGTAATCGAGGGGATGTTTAGCACGAATTAGGAAATGATTGCTTGATAAATATTCTAGCTGTATTTCTTTATACCACAATATTCTAGCACACATTGCAAGATAAATGTCCATGCAAAAGGGAATTTATTTAGATAAAACATGAATGTATATCATGGTTTGGCTTAACTGATAAGCATGGTTACACATACATAGAGTTCCTGGCTACATTGGAAAAATAGTTAAATGAATAGCTTTTCACTACCACGGAAAAGAAAAGAATCAACCTAATCATGGCATGCAATATTTTTAAGAAGTAAAAAGAATAAATTAATTAGCCTAGAATGACCAACCAGTTAATTGGCATTTAGCGAACTATTAGATCATTTAATTAGCACTGTGGGACATGACAAAATTACATTCATAGTTTGTAGACGATCTTCAAAGCATCATGAAACCCATAGTAGAATGGCAATGATCAGATTCATGCAACAACTATGCAATCTTTATCCCAAACATGTAGATAGCAGAACAACAATGATCAGCTTTAGGTAACAAGTATGCAATCTTTATCCCAAACATGTAGATGTAGATACATTAGGTAGTTAATTGGGCACCTCAATCATGAAGTGCACCACTGAGCAATGACCGACAAGGGAAAAAGTATTTTGATTGAGCACAATGTAAAGATCTGCACAGGGAATACATGAGAAGTGAGAGGGCCATAGGCTGCAATGTCTATAGGGAGAATATAACCACAATTGGTCACCACCGTCGTTCGGAGCCATGGGCTGGAGGGTGACAGAGGGAGTGAGCGTCGATCTAGAGTCAAAAGGAAGGATGGCTATGCAGGAGCTCACCAGAATGTGGTTGTCATTGCTACGAATTGCTGGACAGTACAGGACTTGACCAGGCACTTTTCCCCACTAGCGACACCATGACCGTCCACTACAACATCACCAATAGCCATCCCATGCCCCTCCACCACTGATTGTAGTATCCTTGCCGATAGGACTTATGGGGCTCATCGATGGCACAAGTGAGACCATTGATGAAATGGAGTAGGCGAGGGTGGAGGAGTTGAGGGTGAGGAAGGAAACAGAAGAGGTTGGCTTGAGGGCTAATCATCGGCAACGCTAGTGAAGATAGGAGTGGAGACACATGGAGGAAAAAACGAGCGGTGATTAAGATGGGAAGAAGAAAACAGTGTGAGTACGAACCACAAGAGGTGGCCTAGGGTTTTGGTGGAGTGGGCAGCCCTCAATTGATCTTTACTATTGTTTTACTAGTCCCGCAATCGTATAGCTGGCCAAGTGTTTGAATCAACCCTGAGGCCTGACAATTGGCTCAATTAAGACGGGGATAGGCCATCGAGCGGTGAAGCGACTGGCCCACGATGCCCAGTGGCTTGTTGATTGACGTAGGCTCTCATGTATGCCATTTTTTTTCTCATGAGAACGAGTGAACATAGCCGGGTGGCGCACTGCAATTCGAGGTCTTAACGTACGGATTGCAGCACACGATGTCTTTCCTTGCAAGTATAGATAAGGAATAGATAGATGACTAACTAGCCTATATCTCTTAGAGTTAGAGGGAACTATAGACCCAACTTAGACCTTTGATATAACTCCTGAAATGATTTTTCCCTTGAAGAAACCATAAATTGCACCAAACAACTACCTTCTAGTTTAGTTTTTTTTCTCTAAACCTAACCATTTATGAAGAGAAAACAGAAGTTTTTAAAAAGTGACTTTTATGATAGTCAGTTAGGAGCTGATTTTTAGGCAAACCCAAACCGTGCCTAACAGAACCTTCCATGAGAGCCGTAGAGATCAACAAGGTAATTTAAACGTCACATTCAGCCCACCGCCCAACTCCCCCGCGGCCCCGCCCCACCACCACCACACACAAGCGCCCGGAACCGTCTCCTCCAGCTTCGCTTCCGCGTCGCCAGCAGGCCCAGCACACGTATCTTTTTCCGTTGCCATCAAAGTACCAGTGTGATTCGTAGGACTCCAATGACCAAGCAGCCAGGGGGCTAGGGTTTTAGGGCTCGGCGAGGCGACGGCATGGGCTACCACCACCTCCTCCTCTCGCCGCCGCCGCAGCAGCCGCTGCACCTCTGCCTCCTCCCCTCCCGCCGCCCCCACGCGCGGCGGGGGGCCGTGGTCGTAGCCGCCTCGGTCGATGCCGCCCGCTCCCCATCGGTGACGGCGGCGTCGGCGGCCACTCGGAGGAGGGCCGTGCTCCTGGTCGGCGTCTCCGTGCTCCCGCTCCTCCGCCTCCGTGACGCCGTGGCGGCTGCGGCGCAGCCCTCGACGGTGGATCTCGTCACTGGTGAGTAGCTCTACTCGGTGCGAGGATGATCCGTGAGATTTTTTTTTTTGGGAAACTGTGGCGAATGTTGACTAACACGCTTTGTAGCCTTTATGGAGTTAGGGTTGTGATGTTAGTAGTACCTCGTTTTCTCATTGAGGGGATTTCTGAAACCTTTGTTTGAAGCCTGATGCAAATCGGGTAGCCATTCCGCTGAGAAATTCATTAATCTTGTTCCGTAACAACAGTTCTGCCTGTTGGAAACGGGCGAGACTGGGAAAATTCGATGTATAACACTTAATTCGGTGGGTTGGCCTTGTGTAGAATAACATTAAATTGCGACGCCTGATACGAAACGAGACCGCGCCATCCAATTTCTCCCCTAGTGACATTCTGCCCAATTTTCTCCCCTTTTCCACACTTTTCCCCGTTTTTTCATGTAAAGTGGCCATACTGCCCCTGGGCAAAATTGGTGGCAAAGCAGATAGTGGAGGTTGTTTGGCCTTGGAGATTAATGCTGCTGCCCGCTAGGGTTTATTAGCTTAGCCACATTTTGAAATGGCTAAGCACATTTTTGAACGCTATGATTTTAAATATAATTTGAAAACTGAATTGAAATTTAAATTTGAGCATTATTTCAACACTAGTTTTAGCCAAATTTCGAGCATCTTTTCAGCACTAGTTTTAGCCAAATTGAACATCATTCCAGCACTAGTTTGCCATCAAATAGAGCATAATTTCAGCAGTACAACATTTCACCAGAGCATCATTTCAGCATAGCATCATGTAATTTCAGGAGTGCAAAAGCATCATTGAAAAGCATCATTTGCATAGTGCAGCATTACATAATTTCAAAAGCATCATTTGCACTACATAATTTGAGAGCATCATTTCAATTTGGCACTACATAGAGTGTAGCATTACATAGTTTGCCATCAAACTCACACAGTTGGCTATCAAGATTTAATCAAGAATCAAAATACAGCACCATAAACCAAAAGAGACAACACCACATCATGCACACAGTTTGCCTTTGAACCGACAGTTTGGCATCATAAACCAAAAGAGACAGCACCACATCATGCAAGGTTTAAATAGCACCACATCAAGTCACATCCATTTCTTTGACTGCAGCTCACCCTACTTAGAGTTGGAAGGCTTTTTTGGAGTGAGTTTTTTGGAATTATTTTTTTTAATAATACATTTTTTATTCAAAATTTCAAAAATATACCACGGAAAAAAACAATTACAGAAATATACCCCTATCGCCCATTGGTTTGGCGACATTTAAATGTCGCCCAACCAACGGGCGACAAGAGGCTACGTCGCACGATCAACGGCGCTAAAAACGCCATGTCTCCGCACTGATCTGCGGAATAGCCTCCTATCGCCCTTTGGTTTGGCGACAGGAGGCCTGTCGCCAAACCAACGGGCGACAGGACCCCTGTCGCCAAACCAACGGGTGACAGGGGTATATTTCTGTAATTGTTTTTTTCCGTGGTATATTTTTGAAATTTTGAATAAAAAATGTATTATTTTAAAAAAAAATTCGAGTTTTTTGCTGTTGGCTCTGGTTATCCTGGCTAGGAGGGGTTGACATGGTGCTGCTGGTCCCTTCACCACCTTGATTGAGTGCCAATTGCCTGCAACATGAGCATATGGTTTGAAAATGCTATAATGCAAAAGCTATCAGTAGCAAATGGTATGAAATTGTTACCTTCTTGTAACAGGACCAGGACTAGCAGCACTAGGCCCAATCTTTTGCCTCTTATTGGCCCTTGGAGGAGTTTTTATGGTCTGGCTTTGTGCTAGTTGTCTGTTGGAGAAGCAAGAGTTGGATGTTCAAACACTTTTAATGTGTGTAGCATTTGTAACATGGACAGATTTTACCTTCTTGTAACAGGACCAGGACTATGGCTGGTTGAAGCATTTGTTGTCACATTATTTCTTGTTGGAGTGGCTGAAGGTGCACCTTGTTTGGGCCCCCTTTTGGCCTTTCTTTTCCTGCACATATAAATGGCAAATGGCATATAAATTTGTATAATTATTATTCACAATAACATAAGAAATGTTACATATAATTACTTTTTCTTGGTCCTAGTCAAATGACACTTGCTACTGCCCTACCTATAACCTAGCTCACCACATCCCCTACACTTCACCTGCCATTTGCTTTGCCTTTGCCTTTCTCATAAATCTTTTCTTCCTCTGTCTACCTGTTAATCTCCTTGCCATAGGTGGTAGTAGAGCATAACCAAGGTTAACACAAGGCCATTTTGACTTGTCAGTTAGTGTTGGAATGATACCAGCATATGCTAGCCTGAATGATATCAATGAGAAGTAAGGATGTAGATAGTCATCCATTTTGAAGTTTCTCATGGTGGTTATGAGAGCCAGTGCATGGGGATAGGGTTTCCCTGAAACTTGCCATTCCCTGCATGTGCACTCACGCTTATCAAGATGCACAACATGTCTCATGACCTCAAGATCCTCATTGATCTCACTGACTTCTCCTATGCCCCCTCCAGCAGAAGTGACCTTAAACCTGCTTAGTGACCTTGTAATTGCATTTAGTTGGTGAACTACAGCAAGTAGCATGACTCCTTGTAGCTTGTGTCCTAGCCTCCTCCTCTCATAAAGCTCCATGGTCTTGATTCTAATAGTGTCAGCTAGTTCAGCCACAGGCAGGTCCTTAATCTCTTTGACCCAGTTGTTCCATGACTCAGCCAGATTGTTTGTAATGTAGTCACATTTAATTTCCTCTGAAAATTTGCTTCTCATCCACAACAGGCTATGGTACCTAGCTAACCATGGGGCAACATCTGAATTTGCTTCATATATCTTGCTCATATAATGTTCAAACCTATCAGGCCTAAAAGCCCTAGCAGCTGAGTACATGTTTCCATACACTGGGCTTTGGAATTTCTTAATGAAGTTATCCATTAGGTGCCTAAAACACTCTCTATGCTTTGCCCAAGTGTAGACATGCTTAACTGCAGTTTCTAAACCTTTGCATGCATCTGAGCTTATTGCTAAGCTAGGTGAACTTATGGATTCCTTTAACTGTTCCATAAACCAAGTTCAGTTGTCAGTGGTCTCTGCATCTATGTAGCCAAATGCTAGTGGAAACATCCAATTATGGCCATCTAAACCATTAGCAGAAGCAAGATGTCCACACCATCTCCCATTTAGGGTAGTGGAGTCTATGCTAATATAAGGCCTACAGCCATTTAGAAAACCATCAATGCTAGGTTTGAAGCAACAAAAGAATCTATGGAAGAACTTGTTCTTTCCATCATCCTGGACATCTATTTCAACTGTTCTTTCGATCATCCTGGACATCTATTTCAACTACACTCCTAGGGCATCTAAGTTCTACCTCAGCTTTATACCTAAAAAGCAGCTCAAAGCTTTGTTCCCATGTGCCAAATACCTTAACAACAGCTCTCTGCCTACCAAGCCAAACTTTTCTATATTTCAGTTTTACAGGATACTTACTCTACAACAACTTTAGCAATTCACTGGCTCCCATATTTGGATTCTCCTTCAAAATTGGGATTGCCCTCTCTGCTACCCAATGGTAGCTGGCCATCTTGCCTTCCACTCTCCTAGAAGTTGCACACAAATGCTTCACTTTATTCACTGTAACCTGCATATAAAACACAAATGCTCACAATTTAGACAGAATGATAAAAGAATATCAACACAAATGCCAAAAGGCTAGAAATTATACCCTCACAGACTTTCCATCACGCATCAACCTGGCTACTATTTTCCAAGGACACCCCTTAACCTTGCAATAGCCCCTGAACCTATCTACCTCAGTTTTCTCTGTCTTCACACTAAATTGGTTAACAATGGCATGCTGCCTCAAGGCCATCCTAAACTCCCACATGCTGCTGTATTGGGACCCCTCTGTTATTGGTGGATTCTCTTTATCATATTGCACCGCTGCCTCTCTAGGAATATCATCTTGAACTGGCCCCTCATTGGTTTCAAGGTCCCCATCATCTCTGTCACTAACATTCTGTGCATATGGATCATCATTATCACTATCATTTGGAGCACTTGGGTCATCTCTGATTGAATCCGTAGATTGATCATCCCTGGTTGAATATGCACTTGGCACATTGTACCCAAGCAACCCATATATGGCATCTTCACCAACAACTGGGATTATGGCACCATCGTTGTCTTCGGCATTGTCCAGTATGCAAAGTTTATCCCAATCAAACAGCAGTGTGGATAAACCATCTCCTCCTCCATCCATTGGCGCACTGCCTTGACAGCTGCTTCCAGCCCCCTGACCATACGCATTTGGCATTTCCCGATGCTCGTGACTAACTCGCTTGACCTTGTGTTAGTACCACACACACTAGTTTCCCTAGCGGGATCAATCCTACCAACATAGCACAAAGAGAAAAGAGAGAACAAAGGGCTGTTAGGTTTTGGCCTAACAGAACATTGATATGACAACTTGCATCGTCCAATCCACCCAAACGCATCGTCTAGCCGGCAGTGCATCGCAAAATCCCCAATCCCCTAATACCACTAAACCCTAAAATCGAACCTAAACCCTAAATTTGAGCCAACCAAGGGGGGATGCGCAAGCTCACCTCACAGGACTGTCCATTTCGCCGCCAACGATGTGGACGGCACCGCCAGTCGCCATGATTGCAGTTCCTGACAAACTTTCCTTGACATCTGGGTCTGGAAGCCAAACAAAAAAAAAGATCATCCATGCTCAGTTCCTTAAACAAAGATATTTCTCCAAGAACGCGAAGGAATGACAGAATCGCGAGCCCGCGAACACCAGGCGCTTTGGATCTAGAAGAAGCAAGCGGCGCGCGCGGATCGAAACGGGAAGAGACGAGGGGGAGTGGATCGATTGCTCCAAACCTGGCACGGGAGAGGCGGTGGAGCCGACACGTGGAGGAGATTCTTGCGGGGTGGCGGCCGCTGTGAGGTGGTGGGTGAGCCAACCGCCGGTGGGTCTGACAACAAGCGGCGGCAGGCGGCGACAGAGAGTCGGCGCCGCTATCGCCCGTCGCGGGAGCTAACCCTAGCTCGCGGCCTCCTGCGCCCAATGAGCACGACCGGGCCAAACTAGTTGGGTCCAACCAATTCAACAGACTAGCTTGGTCAGACCCCCAAGGGTATTTCCGTCAGTTCACATCATATTATTTGTGAAATGCATGAGAAAACAGGGAAAAGTGTGGAAAAGGGGAGAAAAATGGGCAGAATGTCACTGGGGAGAGAAATTGGATGGCACAATGTCGTTTCGTATCAGGCGTCCCAATTTAATGTCATTCTGCGCGAGGCCAATGAATTGAGTGTCATACATCGTATTTTCCCAGCGAGAATGGCAGAATGCTACTCCCTGTTTTTGAAATGGTTTGGCTCATCATTCGGTCAGTTTCTGCTCATCTCTACAAATTACACGCATAAGGTTGATTTCCAGAAAAAGCGTACTCTGTATTTGTGGAACATAAAAAATATTTGAAATTGGAGCAATACCCACGCTTGAGCTTCTAGTATTTTGTGCGCTCAATGATGTCTAGTGTTTTAAATAGCTAGCTATAGCTGCGATACAGCTTTTTTGACCCCAAACACGAAGCTACAGGACAATATTCTAATATATTAGCTACAAACACTATAGCTAGCTATAGTTTCGCTATTTGGCATAGTTTGTAGCTAGCGATAGTTCCGCTATCTTATATAGATACTTATAGGTCAAAATATTAGACCCATTTTGAAATCCAACATTACTAAAAAAGCCCAAATACATCTCTTATAAGCCGGAAGTATGAGAAAATCTTGTAATAGACCTCATATCGCCCTTTTTCAATAATCCAACATCCATATTTCTTTGTGATTAAGTATTTATCATTAAGAATATTATGATATAGTTATGAGGTATGATCTTTTGGACATATATTAGTATGTTTGTTGAATCTTACTATAAAAATATTAGTACCTTCTAAAGTGCCATGTTTTAATGATTTGTTTGGAGATGACTTATATTATATACATATTTAATTTTTAAAATCTTTTAATACTGAAAATGCGATAAATGATAGCTTTTGTGATAGCTGCTGTAGCTTTTTTAGGACCTTGCTGTGAAGTCGTGAAAATTGCAATTTAAAACCTTGATGTCAATTATCCAGCGTCAATTGTGGTATGCGGCTATTTCCAGCCTAAAGTATTTTCATGCAGTTCATTTCTTGCAAAATCCTAGTTGTGAAAAATGTAACTTAATTAAGTTGGCATGCTATAAGCTTGTGATACACCATGAAGAGCATTTGTCATGGCTTTAACATGGGAATGTCATGAATCATGATGCATGTAAAATTTGATTAAATGGATTGATTGTTGCTTTGATGCTTTCACTTACGGGTGCATGAGTAAAGCTAGAGATGAAACAGCCTTATTAAGTTGTAGCTTGACATATGTATGTGACAGATAAGTGCATGGAACCATGTGCTATTGTGGTTTTGTTTTGAAGAATTGATTATAAATGCAAAGATACATATTTCTGGTGCTTTGCTAAACGATGCCAATTTTGAAGTAATTGACGAATCAATGGTTATATGCACTGTTTTAATGTGGTCACATCCCTGGGTGAGCAATTCAATGTTATAGAAATAGCATATCATTGATCATTTGAGAAGCAGAGCAAAAGCCTAGTGTGTGTGCACATCCCCTCCCAACTCTCTCTCTCTTTCACTCATGGGCTTGTGTTAGATATAATTTATCAATCTTGTCGACGGATTATTGTCGATTTTTTGAAGTAAACGTGGGAGACAGCACTGGGGATTACATAGAGGAGACAAGGTGTTTTAAACAGGTTATGGCCTTCTCTAGAGAGAATAACAACCCTATTCCTGTGTTCTTGTATTCAGTGAGGATTACAATGGGATGTACAATGTTCCGGATGAACATTGGATGACTGAGATTATGGTTGAGTAATATCTTGCAATCTTCTTGCTTCTGTCCTCTCTGTCATCTGCTACCCTCCTTAAATAGCATTGAAATGGTGGTATGGTAGTTGGCGCCTGGGAAGACTTGCCTTGTTAGTTCTAGCCATCCACACATGTGGAGCAGTTGTTATCAGCGAGATATTCTCCGTGCACAATCGTCAAATGGTTACTGTTGGAGACAAAGGAAAAAGATGTTCAGTTATGTCAGTTAGACAAGGGCGTACATTCTCTTTATGTAATGCATGTAGTCAGTTATGGTAGATTTGCTCCCCAGTCGGAGGTTTGGGCCCATGTATGTGATCATCTGAACATATTCTCTCCTACTAGGGGGTATATGTGGAGGCTATTTGACTAAGTCATGTTTTGACAGCTACTGTAGATGGCAAGCTATTTACTATGGATGATTCAATCCTTGTCAAGTCTATGTTATACTTTCTGATGAATTGGCCAAAAAAATCATTGGCATTGTTTCTGTAGATAGAATGGACATTGCGAAGACTGAGGGAACTCAGCCTGAAGAACCTTTGGCTGAACCACCTCAGCCTGAGGTGAAAGGACCACCTCCAGGGAATGCAATTGCAGGTTTTCTTAATGCAATTGCAGTTATTGCTTCTGGTATTCTTGCTGGACTTCTTGGTACCTCTCAACGTGAAAAGAAGGCCTTGCAATCAACGATCTCGGCTGTATGCCATCTACCAACTTTAATCAGCATCTCTGAAATTATATTTTACCACTACTGTATTAGTTCTGATTTTCCATCCTAAATTTTATACGCACGGAAATAAAAGTTGCACACACCATCATATTAGCTTGAGATATCACTATGCTGCATAGTCAAGAAACACTATTGCTTTTATTCACAAATTTAGATAGTATCAGGCCACCCTTCATTTAATTTATCCCAAAATTTCTAGTACTTGGACATATAGGAACTGTGGTGCTAACATGTCAGACAAGATTTATAGTTGATCAACTTTCCTGACTTCTTTTGGAATATGTTTTTTCCACATGTACTTGTGGCTACATTTACTATCACCACCATCAAATGTGCTCCGAGATTGATGCAAACTTTCAAAATTCAAATCACCATCACATCTTCTAATCATTGCAATATCTGTTGCATGAACCTTGAGGCACTTTGGAAAGCTAGGATAGTATATGTACCCATTTACTGTCTTCTGTTTTAGTACCAAATTATGCTATTACTGTAGGTTACCATTATTTCTGTGTGCTTGAATTTGATGTAGCATCTAAAATCTGTGGTATGCATGTCTTTAGTTAATAAGCTTCATCGTGTTGAGACTGTCTCCTGGTGTTTTGCTCTAGATATGTAGATTAAGACGAAGAAAACTCAGCAAATGAAACATATGGTTATATGTTTGCTCACTTCCTTTTCTTTACTGCGGACCATAATACCATGCTTACTACTTCTTTCACAGTGATGTTCCCGGATATATGTTATCAGCCCCTGTGCAGCTTCAATCTTATGTAGAATGATAAGAAAATTGTTGGATTAGCCACTATGAACCTTAGGATGGAGCATCAGTTGTCTCCGTTGTCAACATGACTCGAATAATTTTGATAAATCGGTATGAACGGCTGCAGAAATACCAGAAAGGCCTTCACTGTGTAGACGTTGTGTCAAAATTTTATCTTGGAATTTATATCTGAAAATTGAATTCGTGAAAATATGATTCTTGACTAACAAATCTCATGTTCTATTCACCCAGATGGAGATCAAATTGGCTGAAAATGAGGTAGCTATGTCTTTGCTTAGAGAAAACTACGAGAAAAGGTTATTGGACGAACAAGCAGAAATGAAGAAACAAGCTAGGATTTTTCAGGAGGAGGAAGCTTCCCTTCGAGGTCAGTTGTCTTCAACTAAGAGGACTATAACATCTTTAAGTGAGGAAGTTAAAAGGGAGAAGGAACTGATTGAGCAGCTTAAACATGAGATACATCGACTTGAGAGTAGCATTGCGCAAGCAGAGGAACACAAGCATGTGTTTGAAGGCAAATTGAGGGAAAAGTTGGAAACACTTGATATTTTATACGACAAGGTAAATCTGCTTAACGAAGAGGTAAATGACAAGGAGGAAAACATCAGACAACTCAGCTCATCACTTGCTTCCAAGGAAGGAGACTACCAGAACCTGCACTTGATCCACAATGAAACTAAAGAGAGCCTAGAACATGCAAATTCTAAAATAGAGCAACTGGAGAAGGATGTTCTTGCAGCTAAAGACGATCTAGAATCAAAGATATCTTCAATTGATTCATTGAATGGGCAAGTTCAAACATTGTACACTGCAAAGAGTGAAGCAGAAGAAAAAATAAGTGAGCTAGGGAAACAGTGTTCAGACCTGGAAGCTGCTTCTGAGGTGAGAGCATTGCGTGATTCTGAACTATTGTTCGAGAAAGATGATCAGCTCAATCAGCTTGAACAAAAGCTTTCTGCTACATTAAGTGACTCTAGTATAGACAAGATTATGATTGCTGAGTTGAACAATGAATTGGACACCAACAGAACAATGCTAGATAATGAAGTTGAGGCCCGGAAAAGTTTATCAGATATTGTCAAGTCCACTGAAGAGGCACTAAGAGATTCCAGAAATGAGGTGTTCAAACTCTCCGAAGAGCTTAACAAAGTAAAGAGATCAAATGAGGGCTTGATAACCCAGATTTCAAAATTCTCAGATGAGTCCAATGAAGTGAAACAGTCTCTGACTAACAAGATAGCAGAGGCGGAATCAGTTTCTATAACTCTTTCTGATGAACTGGCCTCAGTCAAGGAGTTACTTCAAAAGACACAAGAAGATGTTGAAGTCACCTCAAATCAATTAGTCTCTACTACAGAAGCACATGATGAACTTAGGAAGGAATTGCTGGATGCATATAAAAATTTAGAGTCCACTACAAATGAGCTTGTTAGAAAACGTAAAATTAATGCTACTCTAAATAGGGAGCTTGAGGCATTGGTGAAACAATCGCTGGTAGATTCTGAAGCACGAAGAGCTCTTGAAGTAGATTTGGATGAGGCCACTAATTCACTTCATGAGGTGACTGAGAGTACACTGTTTCTCTCTGAGAAGCAGGATAGCAGTAATTCTAGGATTTCTGCTATCAAAGAAGAGAAAGAGATGCTTTCAGAGGCTCTTGCGGAAGAAAAGAAACGTACAGCTGAAGCTCAGGAAAATATGGCGGATGGTCAGAATCTTATAAAAAGGCTTGGGGCGGAGAGAGAGAATTTTGAAATGAGGTCTAGAAAGTTTGAAGAGGAATTGGCCACAGCAAAAGGTGAGATATTGCGTCTGAGGAGGCAGATTAGTTCAAGTGGGTCTGAGGATACAAAAATTCTTCCGGAAACAACTGCAACATCAAATACCAGTCAACCTCTGAAAGAGCAACGTGTGAATGATCGTGTTCAAAATACCAACAGCATTGATGCTGGAGCTCCTCGTTCTTCTAAAAGGATTTATAGGAGAAGAAAAGACAGACCAGCTACATGAGCATTATCAGAACGCTGTAATCACTATTCTTTCATTTCTCACCTTATTATAACATTTTCGAGACTTCCAACTTCCGAATGGTAGCATCAAAAAACTTCCCTACTCTCAGTTTCCTCAAAACTCTTTTGTTGTAGCTTTAAAAAACCCTTGCTGTAGACTGTAGTTCCATGTGGTGAGTTTTGAGGAAATTGAGTGTGTATGATACTCTGTACAAATGTGTTGCCGAACTCTCAAAATGGAGGATTCCCTGTTCTGACGTTGTCCTGAACCATTTATGAATCGCAATATGAATCATGCTATATTTTTTTCTGAACACTTAAATTCGTTCCTGCAATCTGTTTATTTAGCATTACATAGTAATGCAGTTATTGTGTTGTCCGCATCATATGCCACATTTTGTTGGATCGAACCTACATTCTCCTGATTCATTAAACTCAAGAATGCGATTTATGAAATGCGGGGAGAAAGGGTGTTCATGCCTCAACAGTAGCTGCTGGACATTTGTGAGCATAAGAAATCATTTGACCTCCCAAAACATCTCTTGCTGTGAAAAGTTAGTGCTCGTGCTGCCTATTTATGTAAACCATGTTGATTGTTCTGATGCTGGGTGTTCGCATACTGCTATTTTTGTTTTATTGCATGCTTTGTTGTTATATATCCGTCTCTATCTCGCCGGTTTCTGGTCTTAAGATACCAGAATAGTTAGAATCTCTTGTCCTCGATCTAAAGACTCATTTTTCTCTAGATTGTGGATTTACCGTTGCTTTTCCCGTATAATGCGTTACTGCCAATGTGCTGCTTGCTACGCCAGACTTGTTTGAATGAACCAAACCATTCCTCTACCAATTGGCCGTCCTCTCTCCGTGTGCAATGCATGCTCACACATAAATTATTGGGATAGAACCTGGTTGAGTCCGGTTAAAATATAGATAAATTAGGAAGTTAGAGATAGAGTTTGATTATGGTACTATTATAATTTTCACTATAAATAAAAGGTGTGGATCCAATAAGATACATACAATTTCTCTAAAACTACATTGTATCAGAGCCTCACTTTTGAGCTATTCCCAATTTGAACTGCTATTGTTGTCCTTGATCCGCTCCACCACACCCCCATTCGCCACCATCGCCGTTCGATCCGAGCACATTGTCATAGCTCGGGCCATGGGGGGCGCCGTGCCGCAACGCCGTTGGGGGGGGGGGGACCTACTGCTTGAGGCCACCTTCGGGTTATCATCGCCGCCGAGCAGTCTGGTCACCTTAGATCTGATTGAGAAGATTGAGTAGTCGGGGAAGTCAGCCAAAGGGAAAAAAGGAGGAAGAGAAAAAGGGAAAGAAAAAAAGGGAAAAAGGAGGAAAAAGAAAAAAAGAGAGGAAAATGGGTTTTTTTTTTTGCTATTTTTTTTGTGTTTTTTCGCATGTGTATCAGATGCACTACGTATGTGATTTGTGTTGACATTGATATGTGAAGGATTTTCGTGATTGTGGAAATACTCGTGGCATAGATTTGTGATCAGTATTGCTCTAATTAATCATGTGAGTTAACTCTGAAAGAGATTGAAGCCATGAGGAAGTGGGAGGAGGACGCCATGATAAAGGTGGCTGGAGAGAAGATGAGTGTGATAATTGAGTCAACTTCTTCATTGGTCACACAAGGTGACATGAGAAGCATATTACAGGCCCCTTTAACGATATGTATGATTGGCTCGAGGGTTGGTACAGGATCATCTGAATTGAAGCGAGAGCTGATGGTGAATGATGTGAAGTTAGAAGGGAGTAAGAATTACTTAAGTTGATCCTAACGGATCAGCTAATTTTAAGGACGAAAGGGTGGAACACTAGATACAGGAGGCTTGTGTTGAACATGTAGACAAGAAAAGCATGGATTGGAGAATGTGGAATACCACTAACTCTGTGGTGGTGGCTTGGTTGCTGATTTCGATGTCTCTATCCATCACTCGAATGATAGAGACGATGCATAATGCTACGGAGATGTGGAAGATGCTGAGCAACATGTTCTCTGGGGCAAATAAAGTGATGATGGTGGACGGACAAGGTAGAGGCCCTAAAATTGGAGAAGATTGTCAAGGAGTATGCTAGTGAGTTACATCAGCTATGGGCAGACTTGGATCATTATGATCTATTGCAATTGACATGTGCTGGTGATATTGAGGTTGGAAGATTGTGGCTACAACATAGACATATCACACACTTCTTAAAGGGATTGAACTCGGAATTTGAGAGCAGGAGAATTGCCATGTTTCAGTTAGCGCTTCTGTCTACTATGGAGGAGGCTATTTCAACTATCGTACAGAAGGAAATTCGACTACGAGTGATGGGGAGCAACGACCTAGTCAGATTTGCTTACGATGTACCTGATGGTAGGGAGTGCTACAACTATGGGGTAAGGGGACACCTGAGTCGTGCCTACCTTCTCCCACGAAATGGTGGAGGCTGAGGTGGAGATCACAGTGGTTGTGGTGATGGTGGAGGATGAGGAATTTGGGGTTGTGGAGGTTGATGTGGAGATTGTGGACGTCGAGGCAGGGGTAGGGGCGGCCCTAGAGCCAATATGGCTATGACAAAAGAAAGCAAGTCTGTTACTCTGACAGGTGAGCAGGCTATGCAATGGGAATAATTATAGAAGGGCAAAGCACTAGACTCTTATCAATATTCTATAACAGCACCTACCACCTCCTTTGGTAACATTGCCAACTACACCCATATGGGTGAAGGCACTCTGGCATATGCACTCGCATTCACATACATGCATCTTCATATGGATTAGATCATAAATTCAAGTGCATCTAAGCATGTCCCAGGGTCTCTTAGGGTATTTGCATCCTACATTCCATATGTACATTATGAAATTGTTCAGATAGATGATGAGACCTCTCAGCCTATTTAGAGAGTAGGATCACCATCTATTGCTTTATCCTCAGTCTTGCATGTCCCATCTTTTTTGGTTAATCTCTTTTCAGTTAGTTCTATCATAGACTAATTCAAATGCACTATCTTATTTGATGAGGTTTCTTGTCTGTTATAGGAGAAGAGAACTAGAAAGAGAATTGGGACTGGAATCAGGTGTACTAGATTATAGTATGTTGACTAGGTGGACACAACATTGTTTGTAGCTGCAAGAGGAGTTGAGGAAAAAGTTTTTCTACATCATCATCATTAGTGACATTTTTCATTTGAGAGTTTGAATCAGATATACCCTGAGTTGTTTAATAAAGTAGATAAGAGTAAACTTGCCTGTGATGCTTAGGAGTTTGGAAAGCATACACGATCTACTTATAGTAGTATTGATCTTTTGATGAGGACATCTTTTCCACTGATACAACCATACCTACTGCTTCTCAACTAGATATACAAGGACCAATTACTAGAGCACGTGCTCGTCAACTCAATTATCAAGTAAGGTCGTTCTTAAGTGTATCTAATTACACTTTTGAGAATAATCCACTATCTGATGCATGTGATGTGCTTATACTTAGGAACCATGTTTGGATCAGCAAGCATGCACATGTATGTCAAGCAAAGTCAGAGATCAAGTGTGCCATATTTTAAAGCCTAGTTCGGCCTTCGGATACCAGTCTGAAGTAAAATAAGCATAACTTTTGCATATGGTATTCGATTGGTGAGTTGTTGCACTTCATGGAAAGCTTACTTCGAGATCTTTCTAATGGATTTGACCCCACCTAAAAATTCCTTCGGAGCACTCTGCAATCAGCAAAACAATTCATATCAACTTTCTAGTCTGAGTTAACCTTGGGCCTTAGGCTTTGTACGAGTCCTATTCAACCACTCCTTTGTGCTGGTCGAATTCTCCTTCTCTTTTACCTATATATAGCTTGGGAGTCCCCCAAAATTACTTGGGTTTTGTTTAGTCATAGTTTTCTTTGGTGAAACTATTAGGAATTCTCTTGTTCGGCTAGATCAGTAGCAATACTATGCTTCAAAACTCCACATCAATACTTCAATTATATTTGCAATTTCAAATTGATTTTGCTTTGTTCTTGCTTGTTCTTTGATTGCTTGCAGAAATTGATCTTCGTGATAAGGTCAATTGGGTTTTGATATGGTTGATAACAATTTGTAGTTTGGTTCAACGATTTCTTGGCATCGGTCGTGTTTCTATCGGTAGCCTGGATCGTGAGGGTCATCTCTACTAATTGAGAGTTATTCATCTTACCAAAAGATCGGGACTCCATTAGCCTCATCAGGTGGTATCAGAGCTTTTGTTGATCGGTGAGAATTTTAGTACCTTAGATTAGTTTATGTTTTGTGTCCTAAATTGAAAATCACTCCACAAAAATTCAACCTTTAGATTTAATCTGGTATTTTAGTGTGTTTTGTTAGGTTTTGATCTATTAGAGTACTTGTTTTAGTTGCTGATCGTTTTTCTTTCTCGTAGCTTTTATTTCAATCTGTCTAGTACTTTGTTTTGTTTATAACTTTTGCATACGAGCTCGGATTCTAGTGTTCTTGCACTATCTTGAAACCTTGGAATGAGATCTATAGAAACCTAGTTGATCATGGACTCTAATTTCGTATCTAAGTCAGTTTAATCTGGATGTCAAAGTTGGTGAAGCAAGTTGTAGTTCCAATCTAGATTGGTTTAGTTCTCATGTCCAAACTCCGATTGAGAAGTTTTTATACTTTTCTGAATCCTTGAAAAGTATTCTACAAAAACGTTTTTGGGTGTCCTTTGTGATTCGGACTCTTTCAAACCGAATTTGATCAAATTCGAATTTGGTCAGATCGGCTGAATTTAGGTCAAATCTGTGCACCTTGGTGTCTTGGTTATAACTTCTATATATGAGCTCCAAATTGTGTGATCGTGTACTTGTTTTAAAGCATAGAAATTACCTTCAATTTATTACATTGTGAGGAAACTAGATTTAGTTATTTTCCTACTTTAATTGCGGCGACAAGTTTATTGCACTGTTCTGGCCGAATTTGGTTTCTTGCATCAATTTGTGTTCTAGCTTGTTCCATTGAGTTTGTTGAGTACAGTAGCATCCACAAACCATAAAATCCCAAAAATATCAGTATATATACCTTTGGGAACCAATTCATTATTTGCAAATACTTTGATCCCAATTGAGACTAGCTATTTGATATTGTTTAGGTTGCTCTACTTGCTTGATACATTGCATAATTTTGAATTATCATATCATACTATCTTGTGACATCAAGTTAGGGATTCCAAAACTTTGTTCATATTAGTGTTGGCCAAAAGTCACCCAAAGAAAGAAAAGAGAAAAAGAGCCATGTAACATCCCAATTTTTGACCTTTTAAATTGTTTAATATTATTTTATTGCAATTTATGATTTTTGTGAATTTTCTGGATTATTTGGATTTTCTGAGATCTGTCGAAAATATGTGAATTTAAAGTATATCGTCTTTATTAAAGAATTATTTTATAAATAGATAATTTCAAAGTAAGATTGTGTCAAAAATATTTTATTGAGCCATGAGGTCTCACAGTATTTTCTGGAAGTTTTAATGGTGTTTAAGGGGTTTAAATAAATCAAATACATCTGGGTTTTTTTTAAGAAACAGGAAGGATGGGGAAGAACGTTCGTGAGTAGCAGTCGCCGTGTCTTCGATGAAGACTTGGGGCGCGCCAGAGCCGACGTGTCCAAGTCGAAATTGTGAGCGAGCAAGTCTCTGAGTCCGAACCGTGAAGCTTTGCGACACGTTTGGCTGGGACGTGTTGGCGTAGCCGCGTAGGAAGTGTACGGGAGCATGTGTTACCGCCAAGGTTTGGAAAGATGGAGCGTAGCCGACTCAAATCCTCCAGCGCTGGCGCCAAAATCAGCGAAGGACTTCCGTTCGCCAGCACGTGGTCAAGTCGGACTCAAGCTCGCCAGTGCAACGCCAAAGCTGACTCGAGCTCGGGTCCATCTGCGCCGGAGTAGCAAAGACGTGGCCGGTTCGAATTGTTAGCCAGGCGACGAAGCAATCAAAGACTCGGATCGGAGACCTTTCCAGGCGCGCGGGAAAAGAAGGACGTCCGGCATTGCGTGACCAATTGAAACTCCGAGCTGGCGCCAAATTCGGAAGGAGACTCGAGTCCTTCCGTGTCCGCGCGGGAGAAAAAGGAAAGGCTTGGCCTGTTAAGCATGCATCAGCCGAAGCAAACAAGGAAACGAAGTCCGTTTTCGCGTGGGATAAGGATACCTGGGACTATTTAAGCGGCGCATGGCCTCGACAAAGGAACCAAGCAACCAGAAATCGGCCGAGCGTCGTCCAAAGAAAAATAGCGAGCGGAAGGAAATCGAGAAGCAATCGAGAAATTCGCGCCGTTGTCTGAGGAGGAAATCGCGAGCGTGTCACGCCGTCGTCCGAGGGAAGTTGCAGCGTCGTCAGGAGATTTCTGAAGCGCGCGCTGCCGAGTTGTCGCCAAGGTTATCGTCTTCGTCTCCGGTGAATTCAAGTCGCCGTCGTTTCATCGCCGATCGGGAATTTCGTCAGCCGTCGGATCATAATTAGGTGCATGGAATTCGTCCACATCACTGCGGAATCGGTAAGCGTCTCCGATTAAATATTGATCGTTGGATTTAAGTCGGACGATTGATATTAGACCACGTAGTAGATTTACCGTAACCGCTAGATCAAGTTCACCAGTCTAGATTTCGCCACGTTTTGTCCGTACAAGCCGGGGCGGGAAAATTCGGATTTCCTTTATAAAAATAATTCGGAAAGATTTAGAATTTCTAATTCCAGAGTTTAGTTTATTTTCAAAATTTTTAAATGTTATAACTTTTACATATGAACTCCGATTTGGGTGATTCAAACTCCTAAAAATTTATAAAACTCAAGATATATCTAATGGGGGTTTTTATTTGAATTCTCGAGTTCATTTGCTATTTGTTCTTGGTGTCTATTTGCTATTTGGTTTTGGTGTTTATTTGCTATTTCTTCTTGATTCGCGTAGACGTTGAGTTGAGCGGGGTTTCGGAGAAGGAATTATCAACTCAGGATCAATCTTCGGAGCAATACCAGGAGCTTAAGCAAGGCAAGTTGTGCTTTGATCATGTTGCACCCATGAATTAGATTGCATGCTATTTTGATTTACCTTATCACATGTTACTTTATGTGTATAAATGATTTCAACCTAAATTTGGGACTAGCTATCGTACCCTTTGAATTACACCTACCTTGTTAAAATTGTATGCCATGATCCGCTTGTCACCCTAGGTTGGTTAATTATAGTTGGTTAAATAGAAAATCAACATGGGTGGTTAGACCGAATTAGAGATGCTTAGCCTCGCCACGTCATCACATGCTCTTGGAATATTGTTTATTAATCTTGACTAATGGAATATGGAACTATGATAATAATTTGTGGGCCATGTGTGGTCGCACAAAGAGATTGAGTTGTTGTGACAATGGAGACCGCATAGCGATGTTGATTTGTGAAAAACACGTGGTGTTTGGTAATCAATGGGGTGGGAAAAATGATTTAAAGCGAGGCAAGTGGCAAGATTGTTTACGGTGGGCCAAGAGTGTCAATTAGTGGTCGCATTTGGTTTTAATGGGCCAAGAGTGGTAATTAGGTGATGCATTTGGTGGGCCAAGAGTGGCAATTAGGCGGTCGTATTTGGTTTTTGTGGGCCAAGAGTGGCAATTAGTGATCGCATTTGGTGGGCCAAGAGTGGCAATTGGGCGGTCGATTTGGTTTTATGATGAACTTTTGGTTAGTCTTGCCTCGGTCAACTAAGGGTAATTAATTAAAATAAACAAGCTGGATGGGATGGCGGGATGCCATGTGGATAATGGAACTTGGATTTAGGATGGAAACACGGTTTATTTGAGAAATGCTGAATCTATTACTTGTTATTATTTGTTTCTTGCTTTTCAATCTATGAAGTGTATATGTTTACAAAATCTTCGCTTATTGCTTATGAACCATGAGCCTTCCTTGGAATAAGCACGCATATAGCTATGATAGCATTGCATTACATGCACAACTTGTTGAGTACGTGTTGGTGTACTCACCCTTGCTTAACAAACCAACAACGAGGAGGAATCATCGAAGGAGGACTTTCGGTGGATGCGAGTCACTAGGCCAATCCTAGTCATTTTGCTGTGGTGTCTTGATGGGACATCTCGTTTTCTCTTGTTTTCATTGCATTAGTCTTACTTTATCTTAGACTTGCCCATGTGGTGAATAAATGTAAGTGATCATAAGATCATACACTAGTTATATTGAATAAATGAAGTCTTATTATTATTATCGTTGTATATGATGTGATGCTTACCAATGTTAAGCTGTGTGCACTAGCGATTGATCCTGGGACTAGTGCGGTAAACACAGTGGGTCCGAATTGGTGAATTCGGGTCCTTACAAGCCAAAAGGCCAAAAAAGAAAAAAAAAAAGAAAATAGTGGCCGGTCGCACTACATTAAACAAAACCCTAATTTGTATTCGTTATTTTTAGATTTTGTAATTATATTAATTAGTGAGCAATCTTGTGCCCTTTTTACATTTTTGAAGCAATAAGTTACTATCTCTCTACGACTTGTGCAATAGAGTTTTTGATGTCTCACTTATGTTTTATAGCATATTCCTTGATTGCATAAGTATCATTATCTTTGTGCGTGTGTTGTCTTGAAATTCGCTTATATCCTTGTGATTGGCAACTAGGGTTTTTGAATTCTAGTTTGGGTCATTACTTATCATTACAATAACTAGAATTATCAAATTGCATAGGAAATAAATATTGCCTGTCCAAGCTCTACCTTCTACTAACCAAATAGGTACCATTCTCCTTGCAATCACTTTGCCAAGCTTAAGTGCATTTATCAAGAACTAGCATTGATCACCACCGTTTGATTGGTAAGAATTGGTAAGAACTTGGTCAAAGCTTGAGTATGAGAGACTTTGAACCACCAACACCTAATAGTTGATAGCAAGATATACTTGTGATTTGTTTCTTGTCTTCTACTAGCAATGGCAGGTTCCATGATCATAGTGAGGATGATGTACCTCTTACACCGCATATGAAGGGAATCATACAACATTTTTCACACATATTGAATCAACATTCAAAGTGCCTTGAGGGGGTTTTAGATTGCACTAATGGAGAGCTTCGCTGTGCTTGCTACACACGTAGAGCAGCTAGAGAGAGCTCCACCACCTATTGCCCTTGCTGCGTTGTAGGCGTACCACGACAACGCCATACACCTTCTATTGCTCTCTCATGGGCAGACGAAGTAGAAGAAGAAGTCGTTGATGAAGGAAAACAATATATTGCTGATAGAAGTTCGATGGAGGATTTAATCCTAACAATGATTGTGATCATCGACAATTCGTTTCAATCGCCAAGGTATGAGAAGAGATCCACTACCAAGAGAGGTTGGGAGCTAGCCGTAGAACAAAAATTTGCTTGCTATGTTTTTCCTGAAGATAAGAAAGTTAGGGTTGCTACTAGTGAGTTCACTGATTTTGCATCTATTTGGTGGAGTGAGTATTGTCGAAATATTCAAAATATATCTAAAACTTGGAATGCTTTGAAGAGAGCTATGAGACATAGATTTGTACCTTCACATTATTCCCGTGATTTGCTAAACAAATTGCAACATTTAAGACAAGGTAGTAGTTCTGTAGAGGATTACTATCAAGAATTGCAAACTGAGTTATTACGTTGTGGTTTAGAAGAAACTGAAGATGCTAAAATGGCTAGATTTTTTGGTGTTTAAACCACGAAATTCAGGATATACTTGATTATTAGGAGTACAATTTTATCACTCGCTTGTTTCATCTTGCTTGTAAGGTTGAAAGAGAAGTACAAGGATGACAATCCAAGACAAGAGGAAAATTTGGAGGGTCTTTTGCAAGTCGTTCTAATCAAGTGCAATCAAAGGCTTTATACAACATTTTTAGTTGAGGCTTTGTACCAAGTTCCTCCCACAAGAGTCAGCGCACCACTACTTCCACTACTCCTTCACGTGTACCAGAAATAAGCAAAACCACGGTACCAACCTCTACATAAAGTTCATCCTGGGTTACTTCGACATGAAAAATAGAGGAAATACAGTGCCATCGCTGCAAGGGCTATGGTCATATGATGAGGGACTGCCCTAGCAAGAGAGCTCTCCTCATAAAGGATAATGGTGCGTATACTTCAGCTAGTGATACTGGGAAGGAATATGTTATGTTTGGAACTGACCCTGCAGATGACGAACAAGGATTTGAACATGAAAAAAAATGTTTTGGTGCTGAAGCTTCTGACAAGTACTTAAGCATCATTGTGAAGCGTATGCTAAGTGCTCAAATGGAGCATGCTGAACAAATCAATGCCACAATCTGTTCCAAACATAGTTTGTTGTTAAGGACCATTCATGTCGTGTGATCATTGAAAGTGGGAGCTGCAATAATCTTGCAAGCATGGCTATGGTTGAGAAGCTTGGCTTGACAATGAATTAGCATATGTATTCTTACTACATTCAATGGTTTAATTCTTGTGGTAAGCTGAAGGTAACTCGTATTGTGAGAGTACACTTTTCTATTGGTTCATATCATATTATGCTGATTGTGATGTTGTACCTATGCAACCATGTTTTTTGTTGTTAGGTAGACCATGGCAATATGATCGAGATATCTTGCATTATGGTAGAACTAATCAATATTGTCGACGATCGGGATCGCCAACCGCAGAAAATGAGGTAGGGGTCAATGAGAAATGGGACCACAACTGCGCTTTGCTCGAACAGGGGAATGAGGTCGAGGAGGTCGATGGTCGGAGCTAGGAGACAACGAACGAGAAGGAGGATTATCCTGGTTCGAGCCCCGAGAAGGTAATAGCTCTACTCCGATCACCTTGCGGTGGTGGTTCACGATGTTTGTGAGTACAAGAGAGTTCTGACTCAATCTTGGCGATGCTAAGTCTAAACTTGAACTTCGGGTGTGTGTAATGCTGGTTCTCCTCCTAAGTATTTACAAAGCCTCGATCTTATACCCATTCTCCTTGCAGCGTTAGGGAGTATTCCTCGGATCGTGGCCTTCATGCACATTGATAGCGGTGGAAACCGTTCGATCCCCGCCGCAGCGCTGCATTACTCCACGATCACGTTCGTAGCGCCAAGTGATGGCGTGTCACAGGATCAAGGGGCGCCACCGACCTTGAACCATCCCAAGCGGCGGTCGTGAGGGCCCAGAGCTCGGAGATCTGCGCCCTAGGTCGGCGGCCTCGAGCTTGATCCGAGTCTTTGATCGAGGCCTTAGAGCTAGGGGACCGGTTGGTGTCTTGCCGACCAAGGTTGCCGGCCCCGCTGCTAGCCCCGAGGCTCAAGGTCGTAGAAGTAGCACCAGGGCGACCTCGAGCCTCACCCAACAGTCATTGGCGGCAACCCTTGCAAGGTCTTGGAACCTTGTTCGAGGTCGAGGCGGAGAGATAAAAAAGTGAACCCAGGCGAGACACCTAGCGATCTTTGATTTTTTCAAGTAATCTGGATGCCAACAATGGCGGACACTCTGATTAGCTTGATCGCCGCCCGAGTCTTAATTGAGCCCGTCTAATCATGCGTGCGCCTTTTTGAGGCGCCGTGGGAGATTAAATCCCAAAGCGCCGTGGAAGACCCGAGCTTTGGATCATCACTGAAGCCTGCGCCCTCCTCCCAAGCCTTCTCGCCCAAAGCGACCGCCTTTCCATCTCCACCGACGTTTCGCCATGGCCAAGGTGGGAAAAGTACCTTGTCGATCCACGAGGATGAAGGAGCTCGAGGCCAGAAATCATTGGATCGGGTGACTGGCGGTTGCCGGTGGCGAGACCGAACCTCGTCCTCGAGATGACGAGATCGTCTGCCAAGCGACATTCCCTCTTGAGCTGCGGACCCGGAGGCGAATTCTGGCCAGCGTCCTCGGCAGTTGCCAAATTGAAGTGATCAACCTGGTACCCAATTCCGTCCTCACCCTAACAGTCTTCTCCCATCTATGCGAGGGGTTCACAGGGGATTCTTCCACGCCCTCGCTCTTCTTCCCTTCTTCTCCCTCTTCCGCTCGGGAAGGACCCGTGGTCGGGTGCCTCTATTTCGTGCGGCCGGGCTCAAGTGGGCTCTGCCCAAGATCCTGGCCAGGATTCTCTTAGTCCATGATCGAGCTGGTTCTACCTCAAGAAGGGGGAGAAGCAGGGAGGCTGCGATCTGAAGGAGCCGCCGTCCTTTGGGAAGATAGAGACCCAGTCGAGGACCTCAACGTCGGCGCAAGCCATCGCCGCCATCCACATTTCGCCACAGCGGTCTCACCGGTCGAGGCGATCATGAACGACTTTCTGCGGAATCGGGTGTCTCCCCTACGGAAGAGGTTACATCCGTTCTCCCGAGATCCGAGGGCGCTGACGATTCGACAGCGAGTTCATCTGGTAAGGTCTTCAGCCACAAGGCTTTTTGCTTGACTTCGTACTTCTTCCTCCTCTGATGGCTCTTGTTCGTGTAGCGCCGAAGGAGTCCTGGGTCGCGGCCAGGATGCAGGAAATGTTCGGGAAACTGGCGTATGAGTACACTCTCGACGACCCGGTCCCGAAGAACGTCTTGCGACGAAAGCCCGAGGTAAGCCTTCCACGACCTCTGACCTCATCCGAACATCGCCGTCTTTGCTCGACCGTGCTTGCTTGTAGGATCATCAAGAGTTGTGGGAGACAGAGCGGAGACTGCTCCCCTTGCCCGATGAGGGCAAGAGCAAAAAGGGAAAGAAAAGACTCCCCTCAACGGCTGCCGCCGAGGGCGAAGAGCCTCACATCGAATGGGGTGACCGCGCCCGCAGTAAAGCGATCATAGCCAATTTCGAGCTCGCGCCTTGGCTTCTCGAGCCTAACAAAGTTTCTTTACTTGGCGACAACAAAGCGCGGCTGCCGCCGCCAGACCACCGAGCCCCCGCTTGGTGTGCGGGCTCATCATGGCTCGCCTCCCGAGCCAAAGGAAGAAGCGGATTCCTCCTCCGAGCTCGAGACAGCAGGACCATCGCCGGCCATCGGCGAGGCAGAGGCCACCGACCAGTAAAAGCACGGCTTTGCAACTGCTCCATCTTCGTGTTTTTCTTAGTGCTTATCCTTGATTGCAGACCTCGGCGCTTCGAGACAAGGCTTGCCCATTCGACAATGCACATTGTTGAGAGAGTCCGAGTCAGGAGGCAGACGCCTACATCTTGGCCCGCGGTCTTCTGGACAAAGCGGCGCTCTGCGAGGCCTCGAGCTGGCCCCTGGTGGAGGGTTCGACCAAGGGCACGATAGCCGGACGAAGGGACCCCCAACTGCGATCGGCGAGGATTCTGAGACCGTGAGGCAAGTACCCTCGCGGTCGTCGATCCTCCCGAGATCGAGACATGGGCGTCCGGGCCCCTCAAGTCATGGCGCCGCCGATCGTTGGCGGCCGTGTCACCCAAGTCCTGAGGCCCGCCGACCAAGACCCGCGCTGATGGCGAGACCGCGGTTCCCAGACCCACGGAGAGCGACCTCGACAATGGGAGGCACTCCGATGACCCGGCTTCGAACTTCCATACCAGGGAACACAACCTCCACCCCTAGAGGTGGGTCGGATCTTTTGCTGCTGCAACTCCCGCCAGGTGGCGGAACCTTGACTACGGAGGTCGGGCCGGCTACTGCTGCCGTACCTCAGTGGGGGTTCGACATGGCGCCGATGTGGAAGGATCTCGGCTGCCGCCGTGGCCGTCGTCCGTGAGGCCGGACAAGGTGTGCGGCGGTGATTGAAGAAGGCCTAGGTCGGGGGGACTGGCGAAGGTTTTGAGATCAACCATTTCGCCTCGGCAATTTGAGCGAGGAGTTCTCCAGTAGCAGCGTCAACAACCCGACTCGTGAGGTAGGAACCTTCCTTATATGCCCCTATGTCGTTAAGTTGTGTGTTCTTGACAACTTCATACCAAATCGTGTTCCTTGTTTTCAAAGGCGGTTGGCGGCGTGACAAGGGCTTCAAGGTCTCAACGAGCATGTCGGCGTGCTCGCCCGATCTTGAACGCCGTGGAAGAGAGGCAAAGCGCTCGAGCTCTCTTGCGACCATTGAGGCCGACTAGCAGAAATCGGCGGCTCAACCGTGAGCTCAATGATCTGCGTCGCCGCGATGGTGGCGCTGAGGTGTCCCATGCCGCAAAGCTCGAGAGGACCAGATCCTCCGGCGTGAGCATGGGTTCAAAGCGCTTGAGCACTGAGCAGCAAGCGACCAAGCGATCGAGGCCCTTGATGCGGGCGCGCCAAGGTCGCTGCTTTGGAGAAGGCCGCCCTTGAGCGAACTTCTTCAGACTTCGGCGCTCGAGACCCTTCAGCGCCCGGGATCGAGGCCCTCGAGAAGGCGGCCGAGAACAAGCCGCCGCCCCGCCTGTGCGCTGCCGCAATAGCGCCAAGGTCGTAACGCTTGAGGAAGTCGCCAAGGAGCAAACATTTGCTCTGACCCGGCGCTTCGCCGACAAGCGTGCCAAGGTCGGCGTTGGAAGGGCTGTTGCCGAGCTATCATCCTCAACCAAGGTGTCTCGAGCTAGAGGCCAAAGTCGCGGAATTTGGAGGAAAACTTGGCGTGCCAGCCAGTCGGCGAACGCCTTAGCCCAACTCAGCGAGCGAACGTCGCCGAGCCCGCAGACGCAACCAGCGAGGCCCTCTGCGGCAAACCGAAGCCTCGGCGCTGCGGGCAGTGAGTCGCCGAGCTCGAGCAAGAGAAGCTTCATGGCAGATGGAGGATCTGTAGCTCAAACATCCTTGATCTGTAAAACATTCGATGTTATCAAGCTGGTTTGGGTTACCTTTTTTAAAGTGTGCGCTTCTTATTCGCGATCAAGATCCATAGGTGGATTCGTAGATATTACATCCTAGCCAGCCCCGTTGGGTCTAAGGTCGAGCAACGCCGACCTTGAACCACAAGTATAAAACGAGCAAATGACCATGGCTGCGAGAATCGAGATGGAATACTCGCGAAAAAGAAATCGACAAGCGAACCCGGTGAATAAATCACCAACTCCACGACCACGACCATGCACGCACTTAATAGCCAAGGCGCCGAGCTTGTAGTTCAAACCCGGACGCAGGGGTGGTGATTGCGAAGAGTTTAAACTACGTTGAGCTCGACCACCGGGGGGTGAGCGTAAAGCTCGTGATACCCAGACTAAGGAGCGAATCGAAAGTCGTGTCGAAGAAAAATTACGAGAGGCGCTCATAAAGAAAAAGACATGAATGATAGAAATCGGAGAATATCCTTTTATTGAAGCTTTAAAGGTATAGAGATTTACATAAAACTTGAAGTTGATCTATGTTCCACGAGCTAGAAAGCTCTGCCATCGGGCATCGCTAGCAGTAAGCCCGTGCGATCTGTTGAAAGCGACTCTATAGGGGCCCTCCACATGAGGATAACTTGTTGGTCTTTGGACAATACAGAATCCGTCTCGGGGCTAAGTCCCCAACAAGGAGCTTCCTAGGTCGTCCGACCAAGAGGCGCATGTCTGCGAAGAGCTTGCGGTGTCGTTGATCGTAGCGATGCTGCGACATCTTACTTCTTCCGCGAGGGCAAGGTCAAGAGGCCGTTCTTGCTCGAAATCGGCGTGGTCGACGGACCGACCTTGGCGGAGCCAGCGTTACCTCCGGGAGGCGGGGCGCCCCGATACCAAACACGAGCTGAAAGGGTGTGGACCTGTTGCTTTCGGTGGTGGGTGCGAATAGACCATAAGGCGGTGGGAAGTTCGTCCACCGGTCGTCGTGCCGTAGCGTTTGAGCTCATCTGTAACTTCGCCTTTTGCGCCTTGGGCGATCTCGTCGTTGGCGCGCTCTGCCGCTCCGTTGCTCTGAGGATGAGCCACCGAAGCGAAGCACACTTTGGTGCCCATGTCCTCACAGAATTCCTGGAATAATTCACTGGTAAACTGAGTACCATTGTCAGTGATAATTCTGCATGGGACCCCATACCTGGCGACCACGGACAAGCGAAAAAAACGAACAGCGGCCCGAGCAGTGATGGTCGAGACCGGCTCAGCCTCAATCCATTTGGTGAATGTGTCGATGGCCACAAACAGGAACTTTCTCCCCGGTTGCTTGGGGGAAAGGGCGAGGATATCGAGCCCCAGTCGAAAAGGCGAAGCAAGCGGAATGGTGCGAAGGCGTGGCCGGTGGTGTACCTTCGGCGTGGCCCGACATGCTCGGCGGTCGGACAATATCCGAGCATCTGTAATGCGTCGACGATAATATCGAGCACGGAAGGCCTTGCCGACCATAAATCTGTCTGAAGAGTCGCCCCACGAGACACGAGTGGATGTCGTTGAGTAGAGTACTTACCCTCCTCCGTGGAGATGCACCGAGTCGGGATGCGAGACATTCCGTCTGTAGAGCTTGCCATCCACGAGCTTATACAAGCTTGCTCGGCGCTTAATCCTTACATTGGCGGGGTCGGCGGCGAGTCGCCCCCGTGCGAGGAAGCGTGTATGGGCTCGGCCCATGCGGGAATACCTTCCACCACAACAAGCCGCGACCTCGATCGGAGATAAGCCAGAGCCGTCGGCGTCTCGAGGATGGCGTCGGGGTATCTCTTCGTCGGAAGAGCGAGCTTGGAGAGAAAGTCGGCCTTTGGAGTTGTCCTTCCTAGGGACATGCCTAAGCTCCAAGTTCGGAACCATTTCTCCATTTTCGGACCTCGGCGAGATACCTTGCCATTGCATCCCCGAGCATTGATAGTCCTTGTTGTCTTGGTTGATGGCGAGTGAGGAGTCTCCTTCACGACCAACCATCATGCGCCCAAGGACTTGCGGGCTCGTAAGCCCGCCAAGAGAGCTTCATATTACGCCATGTTATTGGTCGCAGGGAAAGCCAAAAGCGAACTACATACCTCAAGCCGGTACGCCCATGTAAGGATAAATATCGGCCCGGCGTTTGAAGGACCTCGGCCGTCGAAGAACATGATCCGGGCTTCTCCTCTTCGACCTCGAGCCGAGGCGAACTCGACGTCTGTTCGACCACGAAATCGCGCGCACACTGTGACTTGATAGCTGTTAAGCCCCGACACGGATGTCAAACGCCGCCAGTTCCATAGCCCATTTAGCTATCCGTCCGCCGCTATACGGATTCGCGAGGATGTCACCGCGGGGAAGTTGCTCGGGGCGACCACGGAATCGCTGGAAGTAGTGTCGAAGCTTGCGCGAGGCCATGAGAAGAACATCTGGCGGTTTACGCACTTGCGGATAACGCTCCTTTGGGCCATGTAAGACCTCGACGACATAGTAAATTGGATCTTCTTTGTGCCCCGATTGACAATTGGGACAGCACTCACGGCTTAGGCGGTGGCTCCAAGATAAGCGACAACCTCTCGCCAGTGCGGAGTTATGAGGAGGGTGGGGATAGCGGATATACCTTGACTCGTCAAAAGATCGTTGTGCTACGAGTCCATTCAAAGCCCGTGCTTTGAGGTCTTAAGAATGGGAGACCTCGCTTCATGAGCCTCGAAATGAATCTGTTGAGGCGGCCATGCGGCCGGTGAGGCTTTGTACTTGCTTGATCGAGGTCGGGGCTCCATCTTCTCGATGGCCGATCTTCTCCGGGTTTGGACCAACCCGAGCCCCGATCATGTATCCAAGGACCTTCCACGATGCGCGCCAAACACACACTTATCGGGGTTGAGCTTGATTTTGTACTGTTCGGGTTTGCAAATGTTTCCTCAAGGTCCGCAGACGTGGTCGCTCCGGAGGGCTTTTTGAGCGATGATGTCATCTCGTAGACCTCGAGGTTTAATAATCTGCGGCTCGAAGGTCTTAGTCATCAAGCCTTTGGAATGTTGCCCGCATTACGCAGACCAAAGCGACATAGTCGTGTAGCAATAAGTGCGAACGGGTGATGAAGGCGATCTTGCTCTCGTCGTCGACCGCCGGCTTGATCTGGTGGTAGCTGATAAGCATCCAAGAAACTTAGCATCTTGGCGTTGGCGGTGGAGTCGGCGATCTGATCGATCTTGGCGGAAGGAAAATTGTCCTTGGGCGGGCGAGTTCAACCCGTATGGTCGGCGCACATTCTCCACTTGCCACCTTTCTTACGCACGATGGCGGGTTGGCGACCACTCGGAGTAGTCGATCTCACGGATGAAGCCGGCCTTGAGGAGCTTATCAAGGTTTTCCTTGATGACCGCAACCTTCTCACGGGGAGAAGCGGCGCGATTCAGCGCCGAGTCTAGAATCGGCTCGACACGTAACTTGTGCTCGATCACCTCCTTGGAGCGCCGGGCATATCTGCGGGCTCCCAGCGAATATACCTTTGTTGGGCGAAGGAAGGTGGCGAGCTCGAGTTCCTATTTAGGACTTAGCTCGTGAGGCGTGGACACACACTGGTCGTGTCGCCTTCCTCGGCGGCACGGCCTTTGTTGCCCATTGGGTTGGATCGCCGCCTTCTGTAGGCGTTCTTTTCCGTCACCTCTGGACCTTCTTTGGGGCATGCATCTTGCGGCCTTGAGGGCCTTGGTCTCATGACCATGTGCGCTTTGTAGGTCACAGCGCCTGATAACGATTCCGTTGGGGCACAGGAGCTTCATGCACCGATGGCCGTAATGATTAGCCGTCATAAACTTGATGAGGCAGGCCTTGAGAATAGCGTTATGCGGAGGTCGCCCTCGACCACCTCAAAGGTGATCGGCTCGTCGCGGAAGTTGTCAGAAGCCCGAAGGTGACGGGCAAGACCACGCCCCCAAGGGAGTAGTCGAGCTCGAGGCGATTCGAAGAAGGGATGGCGATGCTTTTGATCTTTGACCGGGAATGCGCATCCGGTCGAGTGCTTCCGCTGCGACAAATTAAGAAGGCTGCCGCCGTCGACCATGACACGCGAAACCTTTGTGTTCAGCGATGGTCGGAGTCACGATTCAAAGCGGTCTTTAAGTCTCGGGCCATACCTTGTAAGGCATCCTCCGGAGAAAAAGGTGATGGTGGCCGGCCCACTTACAATGTTGCTCGGCGGGCTTTCTGATGTAACCTGATAGATGGTCCGAGCAGCAGCCTTGATCTCGCGCCTGGACTGGTAGGTCGCCGAGCCGCCAAAGATAACGTCAATCCGGCGCTCGCCCTGTTGGAATTCCAGGTCGAGGTCGCCGTGCTCCGACCCGGCATTCACCCTTTCGGGCTGGTCGTCATCCTTCGGGAGCACGGGCATCTCACCACGTCCGTCATAGAAGGCTTCAAGCTTTCCCTGCCAAGCCCTGCAAGACCGCAGGTCGTGGCCGGCTACTGCGGAAAGCAGGCAAAATTCGCCTCGTCGTGCCCGACCGCCCTCGGCTCCTGCGGTCGGCGTCGGTCCTCAGGAGTCGAGCCGCAGGCCCTCTTTCGGGTGGCCAGTACTGGCGGGGGTGAGGCCGACCTTGGCGAGGTCGGGTCTCGTCCAGTCGATCCGGACCTCAAGGACCTCACCTTTGGTGTCATGAGGCGATGACCAGTGGTGACCTCCATGGGTCCTGCGGTCACGCTTCCGCTTCTTGAGTGCGTGTGTCTTGGTCGGCGCCCTTGGAGTTGGATGGGCGGCCTCGAGTGGCTCGGACCAAGCTTACCTTGGTCGTGTCAGCTTCTTCCGGACGGCGTCGTCTGCGTCCGCATCTGTTCCGCCATGCTGAAACAATTTGTTGTGGCCGAGCCTTGTCGTGATCTCGAGGTCTTGAAGGCGCCGGTCATGACGCCGAACTTGAAGGCCTTGATAACCGCTTCATCGAGAGATGCTTGGAATCGAGGTTCCTTGTGTGGATGAACCGCCGCACAAAATCACGAAGGCTCGCTCTTGCCCGGATGCGCGATCCAAGTCCTTCTCCATCCACGGCCAGAATGACTCTGGAAGTTGGGCGGGCGCTCTAGATTTGGCGCCACGACACGAAGGAACCGACCACGGTTGAAGAGCGAGGTTGGCGGCGCCGTCGGAATGGTCGGAGATAGTTGGCCATGACCAACTCGTCACCTCCGGCCGCCAAAATGGCGGTCAAGTAGATGGACGAGAACTTCGTCGGGGTTCTTGGTTCGTCGGCCTTCGATCAAAGCGGGTTTAAACAAAGCGAGCCAGCATCTGTGACGAAGGTCGTCGGTCGCCACTACCGTGGCGGGGCAGGTGTCGCGGGAAGCGTCGCGACCAACGAGATCTCCATCTTTGTCACGAATCGAGCCGGGCTCCTTGACGACCGATCTTGGCGAGATCGGTCATGATGCCGAGAACGGAAGTCGCTGGGAGGTATTGCGGAATGTCGGGGAAAGTCCCGTGACTGTTGCCGGTTGGCGTGGAGCTCGTGTGGCTCACCTCGCGTCGGTTGTCGAGTCTTGCCCGAGGGTGTTCTTGGACGACGGCGCTTCGCCTCGGCGACGGCGATGGGTGCGCCCTACGATGGCGTGATGAATTGTCGGCGCTTCTCGGGAAGGGTCCTGGCGTGACCGGTGCTACGGAGAATGGCCTCGATTGCGGCCGTGATCGAGTTCTTCGGCCAAGCCCGGCCAAAAGCTCGATTTTGCCCTATCGGGATCGGCCATGATTCGCAATAGCAAGGCGCTCCCGAGGGAGGAGCCTCTCTGGTCCTCCGTCGGGCCTGATAATGCTTTGATTGATGCATAGCGTGGACCATTCGACGAGCATCCTCGGGAGTTTGTGGGTCGCGATCGCCGTTGCAGCGTCCTCACCGGGCGTCGCCATGAAGGCGTGTTGCTCACACGGTGGTGGGGAAAGCGAACGAGGATGCGGGCGGACTCGCGTCCGACCCACGCTTCGAAGAGTGTTAGCCGATGGAAACGCCATACTCCTAAGACCTCGGAGTTTTCCTATGAATGAACAAAGCAATCGAGCCCCACGGTGGGCGCCATTTGTCGACGATCGGGATCATAACCGCTGAAAATGAGGTAGGGGTCAATGAGAAATGGGACCACAAGCTGCGCTTTGCTCGAGCAGGGAATGAGGTCGAGGAGGTCGATGGTCGGAGCTAGGGACAACGAGCGAGAAGGAGGATTATCTGGTTCGAGCCCTGAGAAGGTAATAGCTCTCTCAGTCACCTTGCGGTGGTGGTTCACGATGTTTGTGAGTACAAGAGAGGTTCTGACTCAATCTTGGCGATGCTAAGTCTAAACTTGAACTTCGGGTGTGTGTGCTTGTTTGGGTTCTCCTCCTAAGTGTTTACAAAGCCTCGGTCTTATACCCATTCTCCTTGTAGCGTTAGGGAGTATTCCTCGGATCGTGGCCTTCATGCACATTGATAGCCGGTGGAAACCGTTCCGATCCCGCCGCGTGCGCGCTGCATTACTCCACGATCCCGCGTTCTCGTAACTGCCAAGTGATGACGTGTCTGGGATCCAGGGCACGCCACCGACCTTGAACCATCCCAAGCAAGCAGTCGTGAGGGCCCCAGAGCTCGAGAATCTGCGCCCTAGGTCGAGCGGCCTCGAGCTTGATCCGAGTCTTTGATCGAGGCCTTAGAGCTAGGGGACGGTTGGTGTCTTGACCGACCAAGGGTTGCCCGGCCCCCGACAAATATACTCTCATATCTAAAGGAAAGAAAATTACTTTGCTACCCATGTCTCCTGAGGTAATATTAAAAGATGAATTAGAGAGAGCTAAAAGAGAAAAGGAGAGTAGCAAAAGTGAAAATTAGATTGTAGCTAAAGAACTTGTGTAACAAAAGAAGAAATAACCGAGTGCTAGTAAAGGTGAAATTAAATTGAAAGGTGTTGTTTTGCTTGCTACAAAATATGATATTATTGAGATAGAAGCTAGTAATTTTGTTTGCTATACTTTGGTATGTAAAGAAGCATTATTTTCATTTGAAGGTATGCCTCCTTCTTTGACTCCTACCATTGCTAACATTTTGTAAGAGTTTGCTGATGTATTTCCAAGTGAAGTATCATCGGGGCTGCCACCAATTCGAGGAATTGAGCATCAAATCGACTTGATCCCGAGAGCTTCATTATCAAACCGTGCACTCTATAGAACAAATCAGGAGGATACTAAGGAAATTCAGCGTTAAGTGCAAGATTTACTTGACAAAGGGTAAGTATGCGAAAGTCTTAGTCTATGTGATGTCCCTATTTTTTGGTTTCTAAGAAAGATGGATCATGGCGTATGTATGTTGATTGTAGAGCTATCCGTAATATTACTATTAGATATCATAATCCTATTTCTAGGTTAGATGATATGCTTGATTAATTAAGTGGCTCTACCATATTTTCTAAAGTGGATTTGCATAGTGGTTACCAAAAAATTAGAATAAAACTTGGAGATGAATGGAAAACAACATTTAAAACTAAGTTTGGATTAGATGAGTTGTTAGTGATGCCTTTTGGTTTAACTAATGCAAATAGTACTTTCATGATATTAATGAATAAAGTTTTACGTGTTTTCATTGGTAAATTTGTGGTGGTTTACTTTGATGATATATTTTTTTACAGCAAGTCACTTGATGAACATCTTGAACATTTACATGCTATTTTTAGAACTCTATGTGATGCACGTTTATTTAGTAACATTGAGAAGTGCACCTTTTGGATCGATTGAGTATTGTTTCTTGGCTATGTTGTTACTCCACGGGGAGTTGAAGTTGATCAAGCCAAGATCGAAGCCATACAGAGTTGGTCGACTCCTAACACGGTCACCCAAATGCAAAGTTTTCTTGGACATGTTGGATTCTGTTGACGCTTTTTCAAAGATTTTAACACCATTGCCGCACTCATGAATGAACTTACAAAGAAAGGAGTTTTGTTTATTTGGGGTCTTACTCAAGAACAATCATTTAACCTTATGAAAAGAAGCTCACAAATGCACCATTGCTCCAACTTCCTGATTTTAGTTAGACTTTTGAACTTGAGTGTGATGTTAATGAAGTTGGAATTGGTGGTGTGTGTTCATACAGAAGGTAAATCTATTGCTTATTTTAGCGAGAAATTGAGTGGGTCTAGTCTGAATTATTCTACTTATGACAAAGAATTATATGCTTTAGTTCGGACTTTAGAAACATGGCAACATAATTTATGGCCAAAAGAATTTGTTATTTATTCTGAGAATGAATCTTTAAAATAGATTAGAAGTCAAAGTAAATTGAACCCTAGAATGCAAAATGGGTTGAATTTATTGAATATTTTCCTTATGTCATTAAACACAAGAAAGGGAAGGAAAATGTTATTATTGATGCATTGTCTTGTCAATATACTATGCTATCTCAACTTAACTTTAACATTTTTGGACTAGAGGCTTTTAAAGAGTAATATGTGCATGATGCTGAATTTAAAGAAATATTGTTGAATTCTAATGCGGGAAAGAGCTGTAATAAATTTGTGATTAATGATGGATTTCTGTTTCATGCTAACAAGCTATGCATTTCAGTTAGCTCCGTTTGTCTTTTGTTGTTACAAGAGACACATGGAGGAGATCTCATGAGACATTTTGGTGTCAAGAAGATGGAGGATGTACTAGCCGAGCATTTCTACTGGAAAAAAATGAGGCATGACATCGAACACTACATTGCACGCTGCACCACTTGTCAAAAAGCTAAGTCACGACTTAACTCATATGATTTATATATGCCTCTTCCTGTTCCTAGCGTACCTTGGGAGGGTATTTCTATGGATTTTATTTTAGGATTGCCTAGAAAAGAAGAGGAGGGATAGCATTTTTATTATCGTGGGTAGATTTTCTAAGATGGCATATTTTATGCCTTATCATAAAAGCAATGATGCTACAAATGTTATTGATTTATTTTTAAAGAAATCGTTTGCCTACATGGAGTACCAAATACAATTGTTTTTAATCGTCATACAAAGTTTTTGAGTTACTTTTAGCGGTCACTATGAGCTAAATTAGGGACAAAGTTGCTGTTTTCTAATACATGTCATTCCCGAACTGACGAACAAATAGAAGTTATCAACCACACATTATTTAATATATTGAGGGCTATTTTGAAGAAAAACTTGAAGATGTGGGAAGATTGCTTACTAACCATTTGAAGCCGTACTTGGGAGAAGAAGATGAGCTTGAATCAAGAACGACTCCAATTCAAGAAGAGGATGATGATGAGGGCATTCCTTCTACTGATACAACCATATCTACTACTACTCAACTAGATATACAAGGACCAATTATCAGAGCACGTGCTCGTCAACTCAATTATTAGGTAAAGTCGTTCTTATGCGTATCTAATTACACTTTTGAGAATAATCCACTACCTAATGCATGTGATATGCTCATACTTAGGAACCATGGTTTGGATTAGTAAGGATGCACATCTACGTCAAGCAAAGTCGGAGATCAAGTGTGCCACATTTTGAAGCCCAATTCGGCCTCCAGATACTAGCTTGAAGTAAAATAAGCATAACTTTTGTAAATGGCATCTGATCAGTGAGTTCTTGTAGTTGATGAAAAGCTTAATTTAAGATATTTCCAATGGATTTGATCCCACCTAAAAATTCCTTGGTAGCACTCTGCAATCACTAAAACAAATTAGGTTAACTTTCCATTCTGAGTCAAACTTGGGCCTTGGACTTTGTACGAGTCCTATTCGGCCACTTCTTTGTGCTGGCCGAATCCCACTTCTCTCTTACCTATATATAGCTTTGGAGTCCCCCAAAATTACTTGGGTTTTGTTTAGTCAGTTTTTCTTGGTGAAACTATTAGGTATTCTCTTGTTCGGCTAGATCAACAGCAACACCATACTTCAGAACCTCGCATCAATACTTCAATTATATTTGCAATTTCAAATTGCTTTTGCTTTGTTCTTGCTTGTATTTTGATTGCTTGCAGGAATTGATCTTTGTGATTAAGTCAATTGGGTTTTTTACGGTTGATAATAATTTAGAGTTTGGTTTAGCGATTGCTTGGTGTCAGTCATGTTTCAGTCAGTAACCTAGATCGTGAGGGTCATCTCAACTAATCAGGAATTATTCATCTCATAGAAAGATTGGGCCTCCATTAGCCTCATCTCATGTTTGAAATGAATGTGCCAAAAATTCTAGATAATGTACAAGAGTGAGATCATTCGATGTTTTCAAAACTTCTATCAGTTAGTGGCAAATCATTTTTTGTGATGATGACTTCATATGTTATTAATCGTGTACCATCTCAAATACTTGGGATGAAATCTCCAATTGAACTTCTCTTGGGTTAATGAGAGTTCAAAGTTCACTCTAAGGTGTTTGGTTGTATGTGCTTTGTATGAGATCACTGGCCAACATTTGACAAAATGGATTCTCAGGCTGTGAAGTTTTTCTTCGTAGGATATTCATCTAGTCATAAGAGATATAAGTGCTAGAAGCCAATGGAAAGAAAATTATTCGTGAGTATGGATGTAACTTTTCAGGAGTTCAAGCCATACTACATGAGTAGTAGTGGCCTTGATCAATTTTTAGAGGAATTCTCTCCTATCATTGAGGATGATAGTTGAGAGGGGGAGTACAAGGAGAATGAGAGTAATAATTGATAGGAAGAAGTTGTTGTCATAGGGACAAATTCCGTATCCCTCTCTTAGTCTAGATAAAAAATGTGCATGAGATGTGACAACCCTAAAAGAATTGAAGGTGTATTAGAGAAGACGCGTCTGAAGACAAGAGGAGGAAAAGCCATTATTATCGGAACCTGTGCCGTTAGATGAGCAAGTTCTACTAGAAGTAGTAGAGGAACCAAGGAGACATTGGGGGAAATAGTAGTAGCCATCAACATTTGAGGTAGAATTGAGGTGCTTGGCTTAATTAGTGAAGTCGGTCAAATTCGTTTGAACTTACCTCAACATGGATTAGGGGAGACTGGTAATTCTCCAAACACCACGGTAAAATGATTGTGTCAATATTTTGGTTTGCTTCTATTGCTCATTTACATTATTGTAATTTACATTCATAGAATTGAATTGTTTGCTTGTCAACCTAGGATTGGAAACCTTGATCATAGATTTAGGTTGTTGGTGCACATAGTTGAGACTAGTCAAATTTAGTCTTTAATTCGAGAAAACCATTTTGATTTATGCTTTCATATATAAACTCTTTTTCGGCCAAAAAATTTTAAGAGATGTTTTGTAAAACCACATATTCACCCCTTCAGTTGGCATCCTCGATTTTACAACTGCCCTATTGCTTTACCTATTGACAAGAATCACAAACTCTATGCCGAGTCTGGTGATACAGTTGATAATGAGGCTTATTAAAGACTAGTTGGGTGCCTCATCTATTTGTGTCTTACAAGATGGGACACATGGATGTTGTTTTCAGATTTTACGATATTTGAAGAGTAGCCTTGGAAAATGGCTTTAGTTTAGGAAGAATCAATACTTGAATGTGGTAAGATATTATGATACTGATTAGGTGAGCAATATAGATGATAGGAGGTCTACATCTGATGAATAATGCATCTTTATGGGCGGTAACCTTGTGTCATGCTAGAGTAAGAAGTACGAACTTGTGGCTTGGTCTACTGCAAAGGCAGAATATAGAGCAATGGCGTTAATCTTGAATGGGATGATCTGGATAAAGGGTCTATTGTTTGAACTTTGGGTGTTGAGGAGTGGTCCTTTTATATTGCATTGTGATAATAAATCTGCAATCAACATTGCTAACAATCCGGTATAGCATTATTGTACTAAGCATGTTGAAATCGATATGTTATTTTTCAATGGGTAGTTGGATGATGGAATGCTGAAGTTGAAGTATATCATGTCTAGTGAACAGTTGGCTAGATGTTTCATTAAATTGGTAGATTCTAATGAAGGTACTACAATATGTAACAAGATGGGCATAGTAGATATTGATAGCACATCTCGAGGGGAATGTTGGGATAGAACCTAGTTTGAGTCCGGTTAAAATAGAGATAAATTAGAAAGTTAAAGATATTTGATTACAGTATGGTTGTAATTCTTGCTATAAATAGAATGTATGGGTCTCAATAGTATACACACAATTTCTTCAAAACTACAGAAACAATGTAGTGTTGATGTGATTGCAGTCCTTTGGTTTCTATAAGGAAACAAGATGTCCCAAAGCACCTGGCCCACGCGCCCCGCGTCGGGGCCGCCGCCGTTCTGTAGTTTGTAGTATTGTGAGGATGAACAACTGATGTGGATTTGGACAGGACATCCCTGATGGCTTTTATCTGTGGATTTGTTGCCTACCTATCTAAATTCTGAATGTTCACTAGGATCGCCATGTTTAACTACTGCTCTACATTATCATGTGCATAACTACGGTTGGGTGAGCGTACTACGTACGTTCAGGTAATTCTCATGTTTGTTTGTTATCAGGATGCGTATAAACCTTGCGCCCACCTTTTGTGACTAAATCTGAACTTGCAGTTGTACATCTCTACTTTGTTCTCTTCGAATTCTCCAGATCTTTCAGAAAGAATATTGCAAGCTGAAGGTTACGCATAAAGAATATTGCAAGCTGAAGGTTACGCATAAAGAATATTGCAAGCTGAAGGTTACGCATAACAGCATTCCTTCTTTGCTCCACACATGCATATAGTACAACATGCTCTTCCATGTCGACAAGTGTGCCAAAGGAATGAAAAGAGCCAAATCATTTGCCATGTTATTTGAGTTGTAACTAATAAGTACTATCCCTTTCTGGATAGGTACACAGGCGACATATCAGGGCATAGTGAAAGCTGATGGTAAGGACAGGAGAGAAGACTCAGGAGACTGAAGAGGCAAACAACAAAGGTGCACTGGAGCTGGCTTGTCTTCAAGAGTAGCTGGCATTTGGGAGTACTTTGCAAGGTTGGTTAGGTTACACCAGATTCCTTCCCTGAAATCAATCCCTTCCTTAGCCTCCTGTCCTTGCATGCTTTAGCACTCATAATTAGTCTTCAGGGTCAATGTATAATGGCTGATGCATGCACTCGGCCTTTCTGGGTGTTCTTAATCTTAGTAGATAATGACCAGGTGTATTTCCGTTCGGTCGTGGGCTAGGATAACCGTTTGAAAATATACCTGTATTTGATATAGAATTCTAATGCTTATGATTGAAAATAGAGTTGTATTTCTAATTCAACTGTAATAATTGTACCATATATCTGATTAATCTATACTGTTATAATCTGAACCCACCAAAATAAGTGACATAGGCCTTTCTCTTTTTCTTCTGATTAACGTAGGTATTTCGAGCCTTACAGAACTACCGTGGTTGTCTTTTTCTATGGCTTAACTTATATTTTTCCATAAAACCGTAAAGCGCAAATGATTTGTTCCTGTCTGTTAAAAAATAAAAGCTAGTATGTTGCTTATCAGGCTCGAACAGTAAATTAACCTGCTTAAAATTAACCTCATTGGCCAAAGCTAGAACAAAAGGGAAAGGGGAATGGGTACATCTTGGACACAGTCACACAGCACAACAAGCAGCAGATCAATGGCCCATACAATTGGATCATGTGACGGTGCTGAACCTACCGTAAATAGGACAAACTTTTGAGCATGTTCATCTAGGTGTCCTGAGTATTGCTCAAGTGCACACTGTCGTACTCGTTGTGGTGGGGCTTCAGTTAGTTGGTGTCCTGAGTATTGTGGTTGGAGCCACATCAGCTACACCTGATTACGATGGCTTGGAGGCACTGCACATATATAACCTTGTAGCAAGTTAGCGCGAGTGGTCTATCAAAGCTGGATGCCTGACGTACAGCCATTGCGGCCAGTATGGTACAGGAAGCACTGCATGCATCTGAATAACCAACCTTGCATTTTCCGGAATCCCATGCACTCCAACAATGCATGGTTCAGCTTAACCACTTCAATTAGCTAGACCACCTTGTTGCTAAGGCACCCACCTTTTATCCCTAATGAAGGAGGTCAACCTGCAAAATGTCTTTCCTGTCCTGGCTTTTCTTAAGTTTCACCCTGACAATATCCAAGGTCACATTTGAGAGCGTAACTTTTCTAAAACATTGTTTTTTTGTTTTGTGGGCTGAAAAGAGCTGTAGTTTTCATGAGAGGCCATTTGTCAAACAGCTAATCTTCCTTCACAATAAGCTGTAAAATCATGTTCTGCTCTGCTTTTGGCTTTAGCTAGTTATATGTGGCTTCTGGTTTATGCTTGGAGCCGCTTAAGGGTGCGTTTGGTACATGCAATTTTATATTCTTCTCAATCTGATTACCAGGAACACACATTACTAGTAATCTAAGATTCCAACATTTTGTTGCTTTGAAAGAAACTATAAAATAATCTTAATAATTGTTCAAACACTTCATAACTCAAACCAACAAGTCCACAAATTTAAATTTCTATATTTGAAATTTTAAACCTTGAATGTTCATATTAATAAACGCTAAATTAAAAAATAAAATTTCAAAATTTAAAATTGAAACCTTCAATTTTTTCAATTTTATGGTTCAAAATCTCATTTTGGGATCTTTGAAATTTGAAAAATAAAAAAATTGAGTTTTGGACTTTAAATTCTTAGAATTTTAAAGTCCAAAAATCAATTTTAAATTTCCAAAATTAAAATGTATAAAATTTAAATTCCTAGAATTGGAATATCTAAAATTTAGAATTGAAAATTCCAAAATTTGAGATTCAAAATGTCATAAAATGGGAATTCAAAATTTAAAAATTTAATTGGACTGAATTTAAGATCCTGAAATTCAGGACTCAAAATTTGATATTTGGGTTTTGAAATTCATATTTTGGAAAAATATTAATTCCATAACTTTGATATTCAAATATTAAAATAAAATATAATTTGGATTTTGAATTTTGAAAGTTTAAAATTTGACTGTAACAAATTAAAGTAAATGATAAAAAATGCAAGAACAAAGATTCCTTTCCTATGGTAACCTTGGATAGACACTATTTTCTACAGGAAACACATTCCTGAAATTGTTGGTAATATAATTTCTGAGATAATCTTGGATTCCTGTTTCAAATTTCTGATTAGTTTACCAAACAAGATAATTTCATAGAATTACTAAATAATTTCTAGTAATCCTGATAGGATTCCTCTAATCACACTCTAAAATCTAACCTATTTAAAAGTTTATTGGTTTTTCGAAAACTAAAGCTAATTTTAAACTTCGAAACAGAGCCCAGTACCACTGGCCGGATCCGGGTGTCGTAGTAGTTGCCCTGCTGGCATTGTTCTGTAGTTACTGCCTGGCTACGGCCGGCGGCCACTGCGACCGCTTTAACTTCCATAGCAATTTGATGTGATCTCTCACTCTGTCTCGGTTAATTACTCGTCTCAAAGTTACTGCGTTCACGGACAGTGAATGCGTGTCCAGGCTGCAGCGGAATTGGTCTCCTGGCTCGCAAGTCGCAACTCGGCTACATCCAAGTTGCAGCTAGGAGCTGTTAACTAGTACCGGATTGGGTTTTCAGGCTCGAGCTCAATACAAACTTGAGCCGAGTTTAAGTTCGTGTTTGAGTTTGGGTTTAGACTTAAACTTAAGTTTGGTTGAAGCTTAAGTAGGCTCAAGCTCGATTCAAGTAAACTCAGTAACAATAAATAATTAGATATGCACTATATTTTGATAATAAAAAAATACTCAATCTTGATTTGAGTATGTTCGAGTTCGACTCGAGTAAACTCAATAGGAGTTAATATAGAGTAATATTATCAGACTGGTGAGCTATTCGAGCTCGGCTCGATGAAACTCGCGAGCTCGATATCAAGCTCAAATTCAACTTATTTGGAGCTTGAACCGAGCTCAAATCGAATCTAAAGCGAGTCGAGCTCGAGCAACTTACAAGCTTCGAGTTTTTTTCGCTGGCCTAGTTGGAGCTGGAACATTAAGGTAGTGTTTGGTTCAAGGACAAAAGTGGATAGGATGATGCCATCCTTGTTTTTCTACTCATCTATTTGTTTGGTTGGCTGGACGAGGTGGACAAGGGCATCCAAAAAAAGAATATTCTTTACATATGTTGGATGAAGCGTGATGAGGACATCAACACCAAAGATACAACCGCTACCACTACTTTCTCTCTGACTGCGTTGTCTCCATTGCCTACACTCGACGCTGCGACATCTTCGTCGCCAAAGGGCCTTAATCCAAAAGCTTAGCCTTTCAAGCCTACGACAAAGGACCAACACCTCAAGCACACACCCCAAGGATAGCTCATGCGCCAAGGAAGGCTCGTATGGAAGTCCAAGATGCCAAAAAGCCCGGTTCGACCATCCAGCAGCATGTCAACTTCAAATGGGCGTAAATCGGGCTCTCGGACTCTGTTTTCGGTGTGCGACCACCTGTTGGAAAGCTTAGGAGATAAGCTTTCCAATGGATCTAGCCCCACCTACAAATTCGCTCCAGACCGATGGGAAAACACAGAACAATGTTACGGGCCAAATCTATCAGGCGCTGCGTCACCGTATTTTTGGGCCTATGGCCCATGTATGGTTAGGGTTGCGTGGTGAACGACTCTAGGGTGGTGGCCAACCCTATTTTGGGTGCCCCAAGTCTAGTCTCCACCCTATATAATGCCCCAGCCGTCGTACGTTGTCGTTTAGGTTTTGTTGCGTGTGATTGACCCTTTGTCGTCCCTCCTTGTGTTCGCGTGTGTCGACTAGACTACCCATGACGAGAGATAGAACCTCACCCTTGTTTATTTGAGATTATTAGATTGAAATTGCTCTTACCTTTTTCTTGTATGTTCTCGTTTGCAGCAGGTATAAGGATCGATCAGGTCTTTGATTTGGTTGATCGCCTCGTATGGTGACGTTGCGATTGCTTGGTTGCTGATCTCGTGGTTAGTAGCCGATCCATCTACTCCGTACTACATCAAAATCGATGTATCATTCTTATCAGAAGGTCGAGCCGACCTTAGTGTGCATCAAAGCGATCCAAGGAATTCGGCCGGATGGACTCATCCAGGTATCCACCGCATGCTTGGTTTATGTATTTGTTCACCCTTACTTTTCACAAGCTGTAGTTTAGCGCAGTTGGTTTGAAGCTTTGGCTCGTTACAGGAGGTCTTGCATTCGATTTCGGCCTCCCGTGCAGTACTGTTGCATCTACAGTGCGCGCAGATTACTGTAGCATCTATAGTGCGCATTTTTTTTTTTTTAGATAAATTTCAAAATTTTAAAGCTACAATCGGTTTATTTTTTTCATTACAAAATTTTAAAAAAGATTTTTTCTCTCTGTTAGAATTAACAAACCGTCTATCCTCATCATTCATCCAACCAAACAAAAAATTGACTCATTCCATCCATCCTCATACATCCAACCAAACAAAAAATTGATCCATCCTTATCCACTCAACCAAACAACCACTTGAATGACTACATCCCATCCAAATTGAATGGCCATATCTCATCCAGTTAACCAAATGCACCTAAAGTTGTCTGGCCCAGAGATACGGGCAATATTGCAGCTAGTGGCGCTGCCGCTCGCGAACCTGTGAGTCACTGACACGTAACCTATGAGTCACTGACACGTAGGCACTACTAATAGACTCGTCGCTATTACGCACATAGAAAATATGTCGTTGACATGTGGTTACCAGTGGCACTTGCATTTGAAGGAAGGATTGCATATTTGGGTAGGTTGTTCTAGCTTCTTAATAAGTGACTCGCGATGGGATTAAGTTTGATCTACTACCACCGGTCACAAGCAGGATTTGAAAATTCATTTTCGGTTCATATCTCGGAGATAGGTGAAATTTGAAATTTTGAGGAAATCTTGGAATTTCGAATGAAATCCAGTCAAAATTCAAAAAGCAAATTTGAAATCTAAATTTTTTGAAACTAAATTTCTGAAATTTCGACCAAAATTATCACAGTTTCGGATTTTTGAAACAAAATTTTTGAAATTTAGGTAGAAATTATTGGTGTTGAAATTGCTAAAATCTTAGTAAAATTCAACTAAGTGAAGTCGAAATAAAGTTAGAAAAGTTTTGCAAATCATCTTGACACATCACTAATGTTTTCACAAATATTTTAGATGATGATCAAGTCTGAGAAATTTTTAAAATTCTGATAGTACTACTGTCATGATAAAAGGCGTCAACAAATTTCAATCAAATAAAAAATCTTTCAAACAAACTTAGAAAATGTTTAAAATTTTTCTAGATGGTTTTGACACATCAATAATATTCTCATAAAATTTTCAAATGATGATCAAACTTGAGGAAGTTTGAAAAATTCAGATAGTGCTATTGTCCTAATAAAAGGTCGACCGACAAATTTCAACTGAATGAAAAATGGTTCAAACCATATTATAAAATTTTGAAATTTTTTTGGATGATTTTGAAACATCACTAATGTTCCTATAAAATATTTAGATGATTATAACAATTAAGTAATTTAAAAAAATTCTGATAGTACTTTTGTCCTAATAAAAGCTTAGCTGAGTAAATGTATTGCTTCCACAATTTGATTGAGCAAAAAACAAGACGGTTTATAATGTTTGCAACTTTTAGAGAAGGGTTCTGAGGTAATGTTTATATTCTCATAGAAATTTTGGAGCATGATCACTCTCGAGCAAATTTATAAAATTCTGACAAGGTTATTGTCTCATTTATGGTCTTTCTATTTTTTTAAAAAAAATAACAAATAAAGTCAAATAATTTAAAAAAATTGTATAACCTTAAACCATTAAAGATAGTACCATAATTTTTTAGAGAATGATAAAGCTTTTATATTTTTATAAAAATCTGACAGTATTTCTGTTATTTTTATAAAACATCTCAAAAATTCAAATTTTTTCAATTATTTTCATGAAAGATGACATTCTCAAGGGGTATTAGCCCAAATCTGGTCTAATAATTCAAAATCTAGTCAAAATTACCAAGATTTTGATGAAATTTATTGAAATCTTGTTGAAAATTTTAAAATCACTGTAGCAATTTGATTTTTTTTTCAAATTACTTTATTCAGCTGGGATTTGGATTCTCATCCCTAGCCAAAATCCGAATTCTTGGCCAAAATTTGTGAAATTTTGTTAGGATTTTGAACCTTGGTCACAAGTAGTTGTTTTAGATATTAATATAGTTTCCAAAATAAAGTTTTGATCACTAATTTTTATTATAATATATTTATAAAACCTAATAAAATTATAATATTATGAGAGGACTTTTCATGACAAATCTATATATGATTTTCATATATCCAATTTAAATATTTAAAAGATATTAACAATCAAAGTTTTAAAAGTTTACATGTACATATATATCCAAAATGATAAAACAAAATGATAAAACAAAATGATCATAACAGAGATAGTAACCTTGTCAGGATTTTATAGTTTTGCACAATTGTGATCTCGATCCAAAATTTTTAGGAGACTTAAATTTGCCTAAGAACCTTTCTCTAAAATTTTCAAAAATTTTAAAATTTTTTGTTTGCTTAAAGAAATCTATGGATGCATTGAACTTCATTTATTATCTTTCAAAAATAAAAAACAAAAGGAACACAAATGGTATAGCACTATGGTCCAATTTCATCAAAATCTCGGAAGATCTCGTCAAGATTTCGAAAATTCCAGGCAAAATTTTGGTAAAAAAACAGATTTGAATTTTATTTTTATATTTTATCTAGAATTTATCTAAAATTTTGAGATCGTACTGAAATTTTGGATTTTGATCGCTTCCAAAATATCAACCAAAAACAAGATTTGAAACCTTAATTACGAGTGATGACATCAACGCCAAAGCGTGCTGCAATTGCTGGTGCTTTTGCTTTTTCTGGTTTTCTAGCTAGTACTGGTAGTATACTAGCCTATCGCTGAAGATTTCATGAGATTTTGCTGTCGATCTCAACTGGTTGAGATGGAATAGATCTAATTGATTTTCCTAGCTTGTGTACTGGAATAGATATAGTTTGACTTTTCCCCCTGAAAAATAGAGAAGGCATTCGTATTACATGACGTGAGCACGAATACACAAAGTAATTTCGTATGACAAGCACATGTAAATCCAGACCTTCTTTGTATATCGTATTAGTCTAGAATCACGCTAGTGCATACGAGATCAATATAAATGAATATCACAATTATACACAATGAAAATATAATAAAAGACTTCATTTATTAGATATAAACCTGTTGACTGATCTTATATTCGACTTTACATGACTAAGCCACGCAGGGCTAAACTATAAATGTTAAATTGCAACAGAAAGAAAACGTAGATAAACCCCTTAGTATATCACAATCAACTAACATGGCTCGCACTCTAGACATTCACCTTCTCTAAAGGTGATGTAGACTCTTTCTTAACAGATAATTTTGTTGTGGCAAGAGTGAGCACATAAAGCACTCAACAAGTTGTGCACAGAATGCAATTCTAACAAAACTATATGCAAGATTTATTCCAATGGATGGATAATATGGTTAATTTACAATAAATCAGTATTTACAAATAAATAAAGTAGATAGATTGAAATGAAATTAAAACAAATAACAATAAATAATAACTTTGAAGCATATCTCAAAAGTAAACTTGACACATAGCTTTAAACAGCTTCCAAAATTTTCAATGTCACAAAAGACTTTGTTCCCAAGTTTTATTTTACAAAATCTAACCCCTAACTATAATTCCCGAGCATTGTCCAATACCATGAACACGACTATCCGAATAGATTAACACTCTACAGAGATTATACACTTTACCCACATGGTATGACCAAACTATATTGCCATGCATATCACATACCCATCGATGTATGGCTAGAAGATCATAACAAAACTTTTCGAAGACTTCGTCATAACTCTAACCCTCCCGATAAGTCTGAACTCGCTATCCCTTCCCTTACTTAGAGCAGAAGGAGGGCCGTATCATTGGATAGATGTGAGGCCATTGCACAGCACACACAAATCACCCATAACCACACACTCAGTTTGGTTATCTTACTGAGGCATCAAATGCTAAGACTAGGTAACTTAGTTAGGTCCGTTCCATTCTAAACATGTGGTTGCATGTTTGGCTCAGTTCAAATGCTTGCAAAGTTAAGTCCGTAATTAACTAAGGCAAGACTTCTAGCAACTCACATAAGAATCACCTCACAATCACTTATCTCATCATATCAATATGTCAACCTTGTAACACCCCGGCGCTAACGCACCGCGAATGCTACCAAAAACCCTGAATAACAAATGACACCTCTACGAAAAGACTGAAACTGAAGTTAATCTCTAAACTCTTAAACCGGTTTAAAACTAAGTCACCGAATCGATGCACTGAATATCAATACTAGTGATGCCAACATAGCAATATCATGCATTATCAACTTATATAGCAACTAGCATGGCAAACAATCACTATCAATTGTAAGAATTCAACAATCGATGCACTTGCCTTTGAATTAATTTAAAAGAATGGAGTGGCATGTGGTTGAGGCCACCGTGAGTCACGAACCTTACCAAGCAAATAAAAAATAATATTCATGCAACAATCAAAATCAAATGAAATACCAATACTTTGAAACGTAACATATTCAAATACTTGACTGAACTTGGTAAATAAATGAGCTGAAGCGATTCCAAATACCACAACCATCTCAAGAATCATTTAAATTTTACTCATACCTCGATAGCCTTTCCAATTTCAATTCTCTGCATTCATACTCAAGTGCACAAACATACCAAAGGAGAACATCATATCCACATCACAATCAACTCATTAAATATGATTCATCATTGTCACTACAATGCAAATGCAAATATGTCATACAAATGAAGAATTTCATATCCATGTATCACAATCAACCCATTAAATATGATTTATCATTGTTAATACAATGCAAAAGCAAATATGCCACACAAATGGAGAATCTCATATCCATACATCACAATTCAACTCATTAAATATGATTCATCATTGTTAATGCAATGCCAATACAAATGGAGAATCTCATATCCATACATCACAATTCCACTCATTAAATATGATTCATCATTGTTAATGCAATGCCAATACAAATGGAGAATCTCATATCCATACATCACAATTCCACTCATTAAATATGATTCATCATTGTTCATGCAATGCAAATATGCTTGCAAGATCATACGCTCATCCCGTGGAAGGGCACCCAAAAACAAGGCTTGCCCGCTACCGATAGAGGGTCCTACATCTTATCGCTCCCATCCACGCCCGATTAGGATGGGACTACGAGTAGGATCTCTGAGCACTCCGGATTAGTCATATAACTCATATGACTTTCTCACCGACCTGGCTCGATGCACTTGTCATGAATGCACATATGCAAATGTCATTCTCAACACTCAAATCACTTCCTCAACACTCATATCCATATTCTCAACAAATCTTATCAACATTGTCATATCTGTCATTAACACTCGCACCAAAGACATAATCCATTTTCATGACCGCAATTCAACTATTTCTATTAATCCAACCTCACAACTTCATTATTCACATTCACCTATCATAGTAGTGAGCACTTTTATGAACGTGTGATATAGAAATGTGTCAATTTGGCAATTATACAGGGTCCAACAAACAACCCACAAAGCATTCAATCGGAAAAGGATGAACCCGGGCTTTAAACGATCGCAAGAGACAACTCTACAACTTCTTCTACAGCCGATCAATTGGGAAACGCACCGATTACTCTCAGTTTTGCAACGAACAGCAGACAAACGCAAAATTAACTCGATCTGGACAGCATACACCAAAATGAGCATAACTTGAGTTCTACAACTCCAAATCACATAAACGAATACATTTTCTCAATCTAATCGAAAAATCCTAACTTTTTCTAGGTAATGAAAAAGTCTAATTCGGCCCCTACAATGCTCTAATCTTCAGAAAAACACAAACTGAACCAATCGCGATAAGAATTGGACAACACTCGGTAAAATAGCCATAACTTTTAAATGGCTGAACAAAACTGGATTATTTTGGTCTGTATTGAAAGGTAATTCAATTATCTACAACTTTTGTTATAGCCAAATCCCCAGAAAGTGCTTGTGGAATTTTCAATTAACAGCTCTAACTGAGGACGAAAATCTGCCCGAACAGAAAATTCTCAATCACTCTAGTCTCTCCATTTCCCCAACCTCCAACATCTCAAAATCATGAATCTCAGCTAGGCATTCACACAAACACCCTACATGCAAGCAAATAAAATCCCCCAAAGACCTAGGGTTTTTACCTCAAATCCTCACACATGAAGGAAAGGAGGTGGGGAGAGGGCAGAGAAGCTCTTCTTCTTGGGTGAAGCTACTCTGGAGGGAGCTCACGGAGCTGGCGGAGCAGGGCCGAGGCTGGCCGAACAAGGACGCCTTGAGGGAGACTTGAGACCTTGGCTGAGCTGCAGATGCTAGGGCCTTCGGCCAGGGGCAGAGCGCCAGCAGAAGAAGCATCCGGCCAGGGGCAGGGCTGCGCCAGGAGGTGGCTGAAAGAAATCGCCAGGGGAGGATGCTTAGCCCAGGAGCAGGTGCCAGGGAAAAAGAGGAATTGGGTGAGTCGGCAGGAAGAAAAAAAAAGGCAGCCCATTCCAGGAGGAGCCGACTGGGGGTCTCTTTTCTAGTCTCTCTCTCTCTCTTTGCACTCAACAAAAGGTGACTAACCAAAAAGACTAGGAACAACGAGAAATGAAATCCCTCCAAGAACAAAAATCCAAAGTCCGACTTTAAACCCTTAGCGCGAACCAATTAAATTTCAACTCTTGGCGCGAAATGACGATTAACAAGAAAACAAACTTGCAGCCAACTATACGGCTCGGAAAAACACCCTTTAACCGAAAAAACTGACGGAAGAAATCCAAAACTTTTAATAAAAGCTTCACTTGCACCACGATAAATAATTCCTCCCGAATAAACATCCTTGACTCACGAAGGAGAAATTCCTTTCCAACCGAAACCCTAGCAAAAGAGATCTTCGGTATTACACTCTCCCCCCTTCAACAAAATTCGACCTCGAATTCTGAGCACCGCAAGAACTCCAACAAGAACAACGGGAATCGACTGATAAAGCGAAAACATCCAAAAAGAACAAGGTTGCGAACCTCCCACACACGGGACTCCAAAACTCGAGTCACCTCCTTTCCACTTCAGAATTCACATCTCCCACATGCAGACGCTATTAGGCCCAAGCAGACAGCCAAAATTCCCAAATCATACCACCAACCAACGACTTATGATAACACGATTAACACAAGCCACAACACTCTATTAAGCACATTACTGAATTTTATTCGATTGAACAGTTGGGGTTCTAAACCCAAATCCCCTAAGAACAAAGGAAACCCTGATTCGCATTTCTCCTCAATAGTTAACCTTTATAGCCACATAACCATTAACAACTTCTGGCCGGATCCGAAGGTACCACTACTTCTAACCAATTAACGCCGGGATCCTCTAGGAATCAAAACACGACTTTTATCTTTTCAACAGGATCAAAAATCATTCTTTACTATTGAATTGATTAGCCCCACAAGGCAACAACCAAATTCCCTCAAAAGAATTTGAATCGACATCACAAGGCTCCACCATAATCCACCTTTAACTACTTGTGGTCAACGCCTAGCTCATGCTAGGACCGCAAATCAATAACAAACTACACTTGGTTCTTCTCTTAAGAGGGTCTCACCCTCACATTCTTTCACTTACATATTCAAACCCAAGAGTATAAATCCTTACTATACTCAACACGATACCACGAACAGTCATAATCTTTAACTCTAGCTAGAATGCAGAAGAGATACAATTCGCTTAAAACAAATAAACCACATACATCACCTTGGAGAAAGTTCAACAAAAACCCATGATCGCTCTATTTCCTTTCCTAAGCCAAATCGCAAAGGCAAATTTAAATCTCGTACATCTCAAGAACCACTTTTGCCATTTTCAAATTAACGCGATAAAATTTACACTGGGGAGCACTCAAAATACAAAAGAGACTCCACGCAACTCTTTGACAAAAACTCTCAATAACCAAAACAACTTAACCTGCTGTCATCAAAGCAAAACTGCTTATAACACCAAAATCAACACTTGGTAAGAGAAAATCGATTCTCAAACCCGACATCCGAACCCACAATCAATCACACAATCTCTTAAAGAGAAGAGGGGAAACTCATTCCCAACAGAGACCACTTCACTAGCCGACATCACTTAATTAACAAGTTCCTCAACCAAGCTTGTTACTACTTCTCTGACATAATCATTTATAACCTTACGCAAACACCATTTTCAGATCTCCACTTGCATCCATGGATCACCATGACCCACAAACTACTTCTTGCCATCTATCCAATTAGGGTCGACCACCTTAACCCATCTACACAAACATCTACAAATCCTCTACGGGAAGATCTTCAATCACCCACAACTTACTCTGACTACCGAATTTTTTTTCCTTTCCCGAAAAGCCAACGAAAACTTCCAAGGAAGCTCGACTCTCAAAAGACTTCGAAAATGGCAGGGCTCAAGCCATGCCATTTAACAAAACTCCAAACCAATTATCAAACTCCGAAACTCCACGAAGGAAAGGAGTTACACACATTAATTCACGAAAAGGAAAAGCGAATCGATCGAATAACACTTTACTGCGATAAGATTCAACCCGTGACGTGCCCACAAACTTCGAAACACAGATAAATCACAAAACTCCCATGACAAAAGAGAGTCACCAAGACGAGTTTCTCAACCAAGAAAAACGAGAAATCGATTACTCTTCGATTTACGGCAAAGGAACTAGGACTATCCTCACTCGGGATTATGAATCCTCCGGTGCTGGCTCTCAACTGCCACACCGACCAACACGGCTACACGACCCGACTAAAACCTTCGGCACAAAAGAGTTCCATCAGACCCCAATAAGCAATCTACCACTTCAAAAGCATAACAGGAAATACTACCATAACCGGATCAAAACTAACAAATAACATAACCACAAGTATCAGCTTAGCATCAATAAAAAAATAAGCATTGTAGCACAACGCAACGATAACCCATCCCTTCCTACTGTGCATCAGAGTGTGTCAAATTTTAAATTAATTCGTCATTCTACATCAAGTTTTACGGTTATTGCCCTAGGGCCACATTTTCAAAGTTCAATCTAAACCATGTTTCTACATTCACACAGCAAAATTTTAATTCATTCTAGAATCACTCACTACATTCATACACCACGGACCTGAAGCCCGCTCTGATACCAACTGTAACACCCCGGCGCTAACGCACTGCGAATGCTACCAAAAACCCTGAATAACAAATGACACCTCTACAAAAAGACTGAAACTAAAGTTAATCTCTAAACTCTTAAACTGGTTTAAAACTATGTCACCGAAATTTACAAAATTTCAGCATGACCTCTCCAGAACAGAGGACATCCACTCAGTAAACAAAAGAATAATAGCAGTATAGATATCATTCAATCAACCAAGATGAAACATTCTAGCAGGTCCTTAGATATCAATCACACATCCACAAGTAATTGATAAGTTACGCAACAACAAACAACACTTTACAATCACATTAGATACGATCAGACTTCATGAATTAATTTAAGGAGATGGTGACCGAAGTCGTGCACGTGCTTCTACTCCCATCCCGGCGAGTCAGCTTCAAGGTACCAAGAACAGGAAGTAAACAAGCGTGAGTCCAAGACTCAGCAAAGTGCAACAATAAAAAACGTAACCGAATCAAATGAAATACCAATACTTTGAAACGTAACATATTCAAATACTTGACTGAACTTGGTAAATAAATGAACTGGAAACTGATTCCAAATACCATAACCATCTCAAGAATCATTTAAATTTTACTCATACCTCGATAGCCACTTTTGGATGAGTCCACGACTCAATCCTCAACCTATAAATGCCATTAGCTCCACGGTTAACCATTTCCAATTTCAATTCTCTGCCTTCATACTCAAGTGCACAAAACATACCAAAGGAGAACATCATATCCATACATCACAATCAACTCATTAAATATGATTCATCATTGTCAATACAATGCAAATGCAAATATGTCATACAAATGAAGAATTTCATATCCATGTATCACAATCAACCCATTAAATATGATTTATCATTGTTAATACAATGCAAATGCAAATATGCCATACAAATGGAGAATCAAATATCCATACATCACAATTCAACTCATTAAATATGATTCATCATTGTTAATGCAATGCCAATACAAATGGAGAATCTCATATCCATACATCACAATTCCACTCATTAAACATGATTCATCATTGTTAATGCAATGCCAATACAAATGGAGAATCTCATATCCATACATCACAATTCCACTCATTAAATATGATTCATCATTGTTAATGCAATGCAAATATGCTTGCAAGATCATACGCTCATCTCATTTCACCATTCTCATGCATATTTCACCATTCTCATGCATATGATGCATTCTCATGCATATTTCACCATTCTCATGTATGTGATGCATTCTCATGCATATTTCACCATTCTCATGCATATGATGCATTCTCATGCATATGATGGATCATGCATGACTCATCTCCTCTTTTTAGCATATATCGGTATTGCCGAGCACCACCCGTCGATGCGTGCCCTCAAACCCAACCATCCGTGGAAGGGCACGCCAAAGCAGGCTTGCCCGCTACCCGAGAGCGGGTCCTACACTTAACACCGCTCCCATCCACGCCGAAGGATGAGACTGAGGTAGGATCTCTGAGCACTCCGGATTAGTCATATAACTCATATGACTTTCTCACCGACCTGGCTCGATGCACTTGTCATGAATGCACATATGCAAATGTCATTCTCAACACTCAAATCACTTCCTCAACACTCATATCCATATTCTCAACAAATCTTATCAACATGGTCATATCTGTCATTAACACTCGCACCAAAGACATAATCCATTTTCATAACCGCAATTCAACTATTTCTATTAATCCAACCTCACAACTTCATTATTCACATTCACCTATCATAGTAGTGAGCACTTTTATGAACGTGTGATATAGAAATGTGTCAATTTGGCAATTATACGGGGTCCAACAAACAACCCACAAAGCATTCAATCCAAAGATGCACTTGCCATGAATGCATATATGCAAACGCCATTCTCAACACTCAGATCCATTCACATGCTCTCATTTCCTTCTTTCATAGCCACAAACATAAATCTCATTCATGGATATTCACAAGTCCTACACATATTAGTGATGCCAACATAGCAATATCATGCATTATCAACTTATATAGCAACTAGCATAGCAAACAATCAATACTGCAAGAATTCAACAATCGATGCACTTGCCTTTACCGACGAAAGAATGGAGTGGCATGTGGTTGAGGCCACTCCCGACAGAACCTTCCCTGCAAATAAAAACAATATTCATCCAACTCAAATTCATACACACTCGGTACAAGCGACAGAAGAAAACAACTCTACATATTCACATCTACAATCAAAACCAAAACATCCCTCATAACCACTTAAATGCAAATCTGGACAACCGGCATTGAAAATGCCGTAACTTCCAAACGGCTACTCCGAAAAGGATGAACCCGGGCTTTAAACGATCGCAAGAGACAACTCTACAACTTCTTCTACATCCGACCAATCGGGAAATGCACCGATTAATCTCAGTTTTGCAACGAACAGCAGACAAACGCAAAATTAACTCGATCTGGACAGCATACACCAAAATGAGCATAACTTGAGTTCTACAACTCCAAATCACATAAATCCTAACTTTTTCGAATACATTTTCTCAATGCTAGGGCCTAAATGGCTGAACGAAACTGGATGATTTCAATCTCTATTGAAAGGCAACTTTTGTTATAACCAAACCCCAGGAAACACTTGTGGAATTTTCAATTAACAGCTCTACCTGAGGACGTGCCCGAACAGCTCACTCTAGATGCTAGCTAGGCATTCACACAAACACCCTACATGGCAAATCGCCGTGGGGAGAGAGCGCCCACAGAGGAGAAGCATCTGCGAGTAAGGTGGCCTTGAGAGAAGAAGCATCCGGCGAGCAGGCCAGAGGTGGTGAAAGAAATCGCCAGGGGAGGATGCTTAGCCCAGGAGCAGGTGCCAGGGAAAAAGAGGAATTGGGTGAGTCGACAGGAAGAAAAAAAGGCAGCCCATTCCAGGAGGAGCCGACTGGGGGTCTCTTTTCTAGTCTCTCTCTCTCTCTCTCTCTCTCTCTTTGCACTCAACAAAAGTTGACTAACCAAAAAGACTAGGAACAACGAGAAATGAAATCCCTCCAAGAACAAAAATCCAAAGTCTGACTTTAAACCCTTAGCGCGAACCAATTAAATTTCAACTCTTGGCGCGAAATGACGATTAACAAGAAAACAAACTTGCAGCCAACTATACGGCTCGGAAAAACACCCTTTAACCGAAAAAACTGACGGAAGAAATCCAAAACTTTTAATAAAAGCTTCACTTGCACCACGATAAATAATTCCTCCCGAATAAACATCCTTGACTCACGAAGGAGAAATTCCTTTCCAACCGAAACCCTAGCAAAAGAGATCTTCGGTATTACAAACCTAGTGCCACATAGACCGACGATAGCTCATAACTCTTGTCACATGCCCAGTTTGAATCACTTACCACCCCAGTTGATTATCATACAACACATGCCATCAACAACTCAACATCATTGTGTGACAACACATGACACATCTTTTATGTCGCAACCCGAATATGCAAATCTGGGCCCTTTGTGCATACTGTAGTATGCACTAGTCCAAGATCATGCTAATGCACATAGACTTAGCATCGGTAAATATCGTAATCGTACACAACAGTAAATAATAAAAGATTTCATATTGTCGGTGTTTCGAGAACCGGCGAGTAAATTTGCAGGTTTAGAGGGGCTACGCGCTCCCGCTCCTTGAATGGTTAGACCAAAAGACAGGGGGTCCACGAGTTATACTGGTTCGGGCAGAACGTCCCTACTCCAGTTCGCGGGGTGATCAGATGTTATTCATTCCCGGTGTATCCGTCGTGTTACAAGCGAGGGTGAGCTCGGGCTCGGGCGCCTCGTGTCTGGGTTACTCGGAGCGACTACGAGGGTGACTCGGGGTGTCTTTGTGTTTGGTCGCTAGCTAGCTCGCCCCCGCTCCAAAGGGCCACACCTCCTTATATAGCTGGGGGAGGACGGTGGCGCGGAGGTTACACGGAGTGCGTAAAAGGAAAAAAAAATGGATGGGGCTCCCCACGCCTTGGAGTCTGGTCTTTTGCCTCGGTGTCTGATCGCTAGACTGGCCTTCGATATAGGACCGGCGCCCCGCGACCTACAGCGACGAAGACCCAGGGTTGACCCAACCAATGGGTCCGACCGATCGGCAGCTCCGAACGAGCTCGGTTCGTCTCCACCACGGCAGATGTCGGATCATCGAGGCAAGCCCCTCTTGGTCGCTTTCAGATCGATCGAACCGAATTAATCGTCACAATCGGCGGGGCGGGCGCTGCGCGTCTTCCCGAGACACCCTCGGCCGACACCCTCGGCGTCGGCCCGACGCAAAGACAGAGCGAGTGCGCCGTTTCCCGGAGGAGCGGACCGAGCCCTCCCCGACCGTTGCGACGGTCCAACGGTACGACGCCTCGATCCTTGGTCGCCTTTGCGTTAATTCTCGACAGACAGCGGCTACCAGCGAAAAGGGCCACGATCGGGCGAGTGGCGACCGCTCCTCGAATGGTTAGACCAAAAACAGGGGTCCACGAGTTATCTTTGGTTCGCGTAACGTCCCTACTCCATCAGCGGGGTGATCGGATGTTAACAAATTTACTCGCCGGTTCTCGAAACACCGACAGTTGGCGCGCCAGGTAGGGGGTTTGCCCCGTTCGACGAGCGCCGGTCGACATGTTGCTCTGGTATGGCCTGACCTCCGTGCCTTAGGACCGATCGATCGGCTTCTGTAATTTTCGGCGTCCGGCCAGTCGGATCTGGTCGATTTCGCCCGGGTGCGCGCGAGCGCATCCGGTGGATGGAGCCCCCGGCATACCAGAGCAACATGTCGATCGGTGCCCGTCGAACGGGGCAAACCCCTGACTGGCTCTCCGATCCGTTCGGGGGCTCGGGGGCTATTGATGAATCTGAGGAGATAGGTATCCCCGGCTGCCCGGGAGAAGCGTCACAGACGCCGCGCTACTGGGCCTCAAACGAGAAGCCCAAAGATAGAGACTCACGACCTCCGAGCCGACCCGAGAGCGGTCCGACCGAGCGATATGGGACGGCGCCCGTCCATTTTTTTTTTTTCCTTTTACGCACTCGTGTAACCTCGCGCCACCGTCCTCCCGAGGCTATATAAGGGAGGTGTGGCCCTTGGAGCGGGGACGAGCTAAGCGACCAAACACAAGACTCCCGAGTCACCCTCGTAGTCGTTCGAGTAACCCTCAGACACGAGGCGCCCATCCACGGTGTGGGACACGGAGGGTGAGCTAACGCGCGTTTGCCATGCGTTGGCTTGAACGCCGTGCTCGCGCGAGCTGATAGCGGGTTTGTCCGAGTGGCTCCGGAGCCTGGCGACGGCGAGATCGTCGCGCGGGGGAAGGAATCGCTTCTTCGCCGGAGCCGAGTCTGTGGCGTCAAGCACGGAGCACTCGCCACGACATCTCCAGCGCAGGACCGATGGCGGAGAAGGGCCGTGGCGAGATTTCCTCCCCTAGGTTTTTTGGCTTCCCTCGCAACCGCGTCGACTTTCTCTTTCTTTCGCAGCGGAGAACAGGACAACGCGGAGGAATCCGACCGGTGGCTCTCCCCTTTTTACAAGGGACGCAACGCCCGTCGGCCGGACAGGCGTCAGCCGAACAGGCGGTATCGCGAAGAGGAGCGGCGTGCGTTTCCCTCCCCGACCGTTGCGACGGTCCAACGGTACGACGCCTCGATCCTTGGTCGCCTTTGCGTTAATTCCTGACAGGACAGCAGCCAGGCGAAAGGGCCACGCATCGGGCAGAGTGGCGCACCGCTCCTCGGGCCTCGTTCCCGAACCGAAAGGCGCTGGCAAGCTGCGAAAAGGCACGCCAAAGGCCATTACGGTCCGGAAGCGCGAGAGGCTCACCAACTTATGTCCGGGCTCGGCAAAGTCTTTGTAGGCTCGGCGCGCCGAAAGCACCAAGAGGGTGCACGCATCACCCCGAACGAAAAATCGAGCGAGGGACGAGGATAAGGTGAGCTCCCAGTGGGCCTCCAATTGGGCCGGCGGACGGCCCAATCACCTTTAATCGTGTTCGAGACCATACTTCACACTCTCCCGCGGAACCCGTCGACGGGTGGCAGCCAGCTGCGCTCTGGGTCGGCGGACGACCTAGAGTCCGACACGGGATCGAGTAAAGAAAGGTTCTCATGGGTCGCCCCCAGGGGGTCGGACGCCCGCGACGGGATAACGTCCGCTCGGAAACGGTTCTCCTTTCGGGAGGCCGCCAGGGCCCACTCGGACAAACCCGCTATCAGCTCGCGCGAGCACGGCGTTCAAGCCAACGCATGGCAAACGCGCGTTAGCTCACCCCCTCCAGGTCCCACACCTGCGGATGGGGCGTATTCGTGGGAAGCGCCGCCACGCCGCTGGCGGCGTAAGCGGCGCCTTTATCCATTTTGGCGCTAACGCCGACCTTACAGTACATCGGGCCACGACGAGAATGGCCGCCTGCGACGAAAGAAAACCCCGACCGGCTCTCCGACCGCTCGGGGCTTGGGGCTCCATCCTTTGGATCTTCGCCGCAAGGCGTTAGCGGCATCGACAAAGCAACCGAGGAGGCCGCCTCCGTTCAACCGATGCACTTGCCGGTATCCAGACGACCTCGACCAGGAGCACGAGGTCCCCAACCGGGGCCGCCTCCGCGCGGAGGGCGAGCCCCCGACCGGCTCTCCGATCCGTTCGGGGGCTCGGGGGCTCCATCCACCGGATGCGCTCGCGCGCACCCGGGCGAAATCGACCAGATCCGACTGGCCGGACGCCGAAAATTGCAGAAGCCGATCGATCGGTCCTAAGGCACGGAGGTCCGGCCGTACCAGAGCAACATGTCGACCGGCGCCCGTCGAACGGGGCAAACCCCCGACCGGCTCTCCGATCCGTTCGGGGGCTCGGGGGCTATTGACGAATACCCAGGAGATAGGTATCCCCGGCCGGAGAAGCGACGGACGCCGCCGCTACCTGGCCTCAAGCGAAGCCCAAAGCATAGAGACTCACGACCTCCGACCAAGCCGACCCCAGAGAGCGGTCCGACCAGGCGATATAGGACCGGCGCCCGCGACCTCGGACGGAAGACCTAGGGTTGACCCAACCAATGGGTCCGACCGATCGGCAGCTCCGAACGAGCTCGGTTCGTCTCCACCACAAAGCAGATGTCGGATCATCGAGGGAACCGCCCCTCTTGGTCGCTCGGTGGTGACCGACCCACGAATCGTCACAATCGGCGGGGCGAGATCTGTAGCGTCTTCGAGACACAAGGTCGACACTCGGCGTCGCCCCAGACGCTAAAGCTGAAGCGGTCGCCGTTTCCGGAGGGCGGACCGAGCCGTCCCTCTACGTCTTCACCAACCCAACACGGGACGTACAACCACCCGTCAGAAGGCCAGTCTAGCGATCAGACACCGAGGCAAAAGACCAGACTCCAAGGCGTGGGGAGCCCCATCCATTTTTTTCCTTTTACGCACTCCCGTGTAACCTCCGCGCCACCGTCCTCCCCAGGCTATATAAGGGGAGGTGTGGCCCTTCGGAGCGGGGGGACGAGCTAGGCAGCCAAACACAGCACCCCCGAGTCACCCTCGTAGTCGTTCCGAGTAACCCCTGTACACGAGGCGCCCCGAGCCCGAGCTCAGCCCTCGCTTGTAACAGCGGATACACGGGAATGAATAACATCCGATCACCCCGCGAACTGGAGTAGGGACGTTCTGCCCGAACCAGTATAACTCGTGGACCCCCTGTCTTTTGGTCTAACCATTCAAAGAGCGGGAGCGCGTAGCCCCTCTAAACCTACAAATTTACTCGCCGGTTCTCGAAACACCGACACATATATTAACTAATAGTAGTTGAATGGTCTTACAACCAACTTACATGACTGTGCCTCGCAAGGCTAGATAACAATTTAATCTATAGTAGAATGAGAACGTAGATAACCCCTTAGTATACCAGGCAATTGACAAGACTCGCACCCTAAACATTCGTCTCCTCCTGATACTCCTCCAGCGTGGATGCAAACTTCTCAACTGGTGATTTGTTGGTAGCAAGGGTGAGTACATAAAACACTCAACAAGTTGTGTATAGAATACAATTCTAACAGAATATATGGAAGGCTTTTTCCAAAAGAATGGCTAACATGGTTAATTTGTAATAAAGCGGCATTTAAGAAGTAGCATAGATAGATTGTAAAGACAATAAAACAAATATTGGTAATAATAAATTTCTCAGTTATTTCCTAAACAAACCAACCCAATCCTTAAATCAAATTTCCAACTTCCATAGGCATATAGCCTACATTCCCACATTTGTTTTAATAAAATCTAACCCTTGACTATAATCACCGAGTGATGTTCAATACCGTGAGCATGGCTATTCAAATAGGTTTGACACTCTGCAAAGGTTATACACTTTACCCGCACGACATAATCATCTCTTGTCGCCATGCAATTAACACACTTCCTTTGGTGCGTCGGCAGAGAGATTATGACAAAGCCATTACAGAGCTCTGTCTTAATTCAGTATTACCCGCTAAAGTTTCAATACTAGTGAGACTGGTTACCACATCTAAGACCCCCTCTTGCTCTATGCGAGTCTATCCGTGCGAGGGCTAGTTACCACAACTTGGGACTCACACCACCACTAGTAGCACGAGAGGTAAGACATCACAAATTAATCAGCTAGGTATTAAGTCCTTAACTGACCAAGGCATGTGGTTGTATGAATGACTCGGTTCAAATGCTTGCAAAATTAAGTTCTTAATTGACCAAGGCAAGACTAACAAAAAATTACCATTACCATAAATCATCATATACCATTAAAAACAATGCGACCGCCCAAATATCACATTGGCCTACCATAAATCATTGTCACTTGGCTCAGTCTAAATCATTTTGCCACCCCAGTTGATTACTATGCACCACGTGCCATCAACAATATTGTGTGACAACACCTGATACACAAGTTAATAAACATGTTCCATAATTCATTAAGCAAGATTAACCTTTTTCACATAAAATGATGATTCGTGGTATGGCTAAGCATACTACTTTCATTATAACTACCCACATTGGCAATTATACTATCAACTAATATGAAACTATTTTAGGGTGACAAATGAAGTACGGCATATAACATAGCAAGGTGGATGTAACACAAGTGGATGAATAACTACTTCCAAATTAATTGATACAAGTATGTTGGGACCTGAATATGCAAATCTCGATCATCTGTGTATTTCGCACTAGTCCAGGATCACGCTAGTGCACACAGGCTCAACATAGATGAATATCACAATCATACTCAACGATAACATAATAAATACTTTATCAGGTTAAGTATAACTGTTAAACGTCCTTATGATCCACCTTACATGAGTACGCCTTGTAGGATTAAGACTGAAAAGCAAATAAACAATAGTGAAAATAAATATAAGCATAGAAAACCCTTCAATCTGCCACAAGCAATTGATAAGTTTCACACCTTAATTGTTCATCTCTTTCTGGTATTCCTCCTCAAAAGCAGGCGTTGTTTCTTCTTGAACGATGATGTTTTATTGCAAGGAGTGAGCACATAAAGCACTCAACAAGCCTTATACAAAATGCAAGTCTAATATACTATATGCATGGTTTAGTATAAAGGATAGGCTACAAGGTTATTTTGCAAAAACAAAATTTGTAAAGAATAGCATAAATAGATTGAAAGACAATAAAATGAATAATAACAATAATAACTTTTGCAATTGTTTTTCAATAACCAATTCACAATCTTATTCCATATTTCAACATTTGTTCCCACATTTGTTTTGATAAAATCTAACCTTTGACTGTAATCACCGTAAAATGTTCAATACCGCAAGCACGGCTATTTGAATAGGTTTTACACTCTGCAGAGGTTATACACTTTACCCAAAAGATACAATCATACACCACAAAGGCGAGTGATTATAACAAAGCCTTTCCAATGCCTATCTAAACCTAGTACTATATATTCACTGAGGTTTCAACACTTGTGGGACTGGTTACCACATCCAGGGCCCTCTCTTGAGCCATGTGAGCCACCCCGTGCGAAGACTGGTTACCACTACCTAGGTCTCACATCACCACTAATAGTACCAAAGTTTAGACTCAACAAATTAATCAGCTAGGTCTGTCCCATACTATACTTGTGGTTGTATAAATGACTCTGTTCGAATTCTTGCAAGGTTAAGTCCTTAGTTGACCAAGGCAAGAATAACTAAAAATCATCATAACTATGAACCAACAATTATCATAAAAAGCAATACGACCACCCAAGTGCCACATTGGCCCATCACAAATACATGCCACTTGCTTCGGTCTAAATCATTTTACCATCCCAATTGATTTACCACACACCACGTGCCATCAACAACACCAACATTGTGTGACAACACCCGACACATAAGTTAATAAAAATGTTCTATAATCATTAAATAAGATTATTCATTTGCAAATGATGACTTGTTGCATGGCTAAGCATACTACTTGTGTTCTAAATACCCACATTGGCAATTATAGCTACCAATTAATATTAAACCATTCTAGAATGACAAATGAGATAAGACATACGATATGGCAAGCTGGATGTAATTCAAAGTGGACGATTAGCTATTCCCAACATATTTTAAATAAGCCATAATTGAATTAACATGCAATACTTTGAAACAATATAATATTTAAAGCATAGGTTCAACATGATCAAAGCACGACTTACCTTCAAAAAGCTCTGACTCCTGCTCTGGACCTTACTCAGGCGCTGATTCCTCAACCACGAACTCATCGGGCAACTCGACGTCTGCACGTAATGAGAAAGAAAATAATAAATATCCAAAATAGAGAGCAAGATTAACTCCAAAAATTAAATAAAATTCACCATTAAGTAGAGCAAGATTTTACAATTTTTTAGAAACTAGAATCACTTCAATTGGAGTGTGGATGCAAAAGATATAACTATTCAAAGTTTAAAATAAATGAAAAAATATAAAAATTGGAAATTCCGAATTAACCGAATTTTTTTATACAGAAAAATAGGATTTGTGATGTCATGCTGATTTTAGCATCAAAAATGATTTTCGCCCAAATTCGAGGCGGCGAATAACAACAAGACATCTAACAACAATTGCTTTTTCCTATGGAAAATCGAATTATGACGTCACGCCGACGTCAACGGACATGTGGCACCACCAGAGAGTGACACGTGGTGCAACCAGAGCACGGCATGTGTCACTGGCGCATAGACCTGGTCCCCGATCGGCGCTGGTCCACCGTGGATTGACGGTACTATGGTCCTGCACTGGCTAACGCAGGCAGCACACGTGGCACCAAATCGATGGCTGCAATGAGGACATGTGGTGGCATGGGGCTCATTGCGGCTCGACGAAATCTCAACCGTTCACGCTAGATTCGATGGTCAAGATTGAGCGCGATGACATCGATGGCGATTGGTGGCGGCGACGCCTTGGCTCTCGCACTACACGTCGTAGCAGGAGACTGGCTCCGCGTGCGATCTCAACCACTCAATTCAGATCCAACGATCAAGATCTGTTGGAGCAACGCATTAACGAAGGACACGCGGCGCTCGATCGGACCGTTTGGCACAGATCTGATGGCTGACAACAGTGAAGCGATGTGGCACAAACCAAACCACACGATTGAGATCTTACGACAGAGGCAGAAGGAGTAGTTTACTGTTGGCACAGCGACGTGGCTTGAGCGTGGCTTGATCTTGGCTGTTGGTTGGAGATCCGACGGTCCTCAAGCTTCCAAACGACGATGGCGGCATGGCAGTGAAGTCTTCTCTAGAGAGGAAGACGATGTGCGGCGTGGTGTTCCCGAGGGTCTTAGGTGATGAAACATGGTGCGTTCGGAGCTCCTCGATGCACGGGTGCAGGGGCGGAGCTAGGATTTCGGGTTAGGGGGGCCACGTGGACTAACAAAAAATTATCATAGCACACAATTACTCTTCAAATATATAAAACTTGATAATTCAACTATATACACAATTACTAGCTAATAAATTCAAATCACACGACCAACTAAAACTTAGTTAGAGGGGGCCACGGGGACCAACCAAAACTTGAAAATTCGAGTATATACATAATTACTAATTACTTGCTAATGAATTTGATTTTCATTGGGAGGGGGGGGGGGGCGGGCCTGCCCCTGATAGAAAGTTAATTCAAAAAGTGTCTAATCAAAAGTGAGCTAGTCGAAAGTTGTTTAGTCAAAAATTGTCTAGTTGAAATGCTGAATAGTCTCTAGTCGAAAGCTACCTGGTTCAGAAATGTCTAGTCGAAAGTTGTATGCTTAAAAGATATCTAGTTAAAAGGTGTACAATTAAACGGTTCAAAGTTTTTAGCACCCTGTTAACTGTGACTACAAATGTATCAAATTCTATTTCGTACATGATTTAGTGATTACAAATGGTTTGAATTCTAGCTTATAACACAATTTAATACATGCATAGACTGCCAATGCCAAGTTGGACACTTGGGCCTGGACCTTGGATGCTGGAAGCCTGGAAGGGATCACAGGATCAGGTGATTAGCGATGAGTAAAAAATTTTTGCCGCTGACATTGGCAGGGGCCACGGCCCCGCTGGCCCCCCTCCCTCCGCCACTGCACGGGTGCTAGCGGCAATGGCAAGATGGCCCAACAGCGAGGAGAACACGCGAACACGACGGCGGCACAGATGACAACTTCGTCGAGCTTTTGCAGGTTAACAGCGGTGGCTCGGGAGGCGTGCGAGGGGCTACTGATTCGTCTCAGTGTTCGCATCACAAGGGTGGCGGCAGCACAATAAATAGGGTCCTCGGCTTCCGTGTAGGGCACGAAAACCTGAACGGATTCGGTGGCAGCCGCAGCGGTGAATTCGGTCTGGATTTGTCGAGGTCGACGTGGCACGATCATGATCATCTACGTGGACTCGATCGGGAAGCTCAGAGCATGCGGTGACACGGAGGAAACGTGGCTGTTGGATCAAGATCTGACAGCAACGATGTGATGCAGCTAGGGTTCGCAAGCGGCTGGGCTACGTAAACTGATGAGTCCAAGGTGCCTAAGAGTGGCGTCTCTCTCTCGCTGTCGATGGGGAATGGCAACATGCATAACGTACAAGATTGGAAAATCCCGTGTATGAATTATGATGAAACGATCCTGACCATCGGTTGGCTGACGCATGTTGCTGCTCTTTTGCACATTAGGGCATGTGCAATGGTACCACTTCAGCTAACTATAAGGGTGCCATCTCAGCATTTTGCTTAGGTGGAAGAGAGAAAATGAGGAGAGAGATATAGACTAGCTACTAATGTATAATCAGGCTATAACTGATTCCAAAGCACTTATTATCTATTACATGTAGGCCAATATTTAATTTTATAGACAATGCTATAGCTAATCTATTGAAGAGATTGTCTATATACTATCTATAGATAATATGGATATTTCTTATAGCTAGTACCATTGCACATGCCCTTATTTTCCATGTGAGCGGTAACCTCCGTGTTTTCCCCACTCAATTAATCATCGGCGGCGTACAGCTTACACGTATCCTTTTTCCCTCGTGCTCTCCAGCTGCAACAAACTAACCGCCAATGCCACAGAGCTACGGAACAATGTCATTTCCGTGTATGGCTAGCAGATAAAGAAAACGACTTGCTAGATTAATCGCTACATTTCTTTTAGAATCATATTAGTCACTACATTACCAAATGATGCTACATGCCTACGTGTATATAGGATAGGACCAATGCAAAGCACCTTTTGAAACCAATTGGTTCTAAGCATTATTACGTACCCACTTGTTCGAAGCATTGGTCATAAGAATATAGGCAGCTAGATAAAATTGTGCCAAAAATATGATCCTATCTGTGCACTGTGGGGAAAAAAATACAGATGCTTTTTTTTGGCAAGTGCATATATTCTAGTACTAAATTTATGAGTTCTCTGATATTTCTTTTTGTAAGTGTACAGGTTCACAGCAAACCAAAATGCATCACATGCATGTGCATATAATGGAACTACCACTTCTGTTCGATCATAAACATCTAATGCGGCAATGTTGGACCACACCTTAACAGTAGCTAGTAAAAAACTTCTGTTTTTTTGTTTGTACGCACCAAAAGGACAGATCGATCGATCGACGTGATCAAGCAATCAGATCGATGGATACGTAGTACATTGCACACTACAGCTGCTAACACACGTGCAATGCATACCAACCATGCAAATGCAAGTGACGAGCGCAGAACGGAAAGTGATTTGTGATGCCGCACGAAGAGGAGATGCGTGTAATCCTACTCTTAGCTATATATCGAGGAGTACAGCTCATGGTTCACTGGCTCCCGTTTCTTTCGACACGGCTCACGTACGTACTCCTTGTGCGGTTATGCTTTGGCGTTGATTTGAATTTTGAGCCAAGCAGGTCTCCACCGCGAAGAATCTTGGCCTAACACTGTTTTAGCCCCGAATGCGAGAATTTAATTAGCAGGAAT